>JAWNLS010000039.1:2647500-2880930 GCA_035042185.1 Drosophila kambysellisi
GGGGCGCACACACGCACACACAGAGAGTTGCCAACGCAACGCAAAGCATTAGGGTTGCCATTGTCATTTGCATATGCAGTCAGTTGTAGATTTGTGTGTGTGTTTTTGTCCCGTATGAATTATTTATGCTCATTTAATTCGATAGTCGTGTGCCGCCGCCCGTTGGTCACATAATAAAACTTGGAACACCTACAACCAACTACTGCCCCTTTGTCATCCCCTTTGGAGCGCTTCCTTCATGGCATGATTTAATCATAAACGTAAAATAGTTTTGTCATGTTTTATGTCAGCTCCCTTCTATTCAAATTGTTTTGTTTTGTGGCTTTTTAATGTGTTCCTTGCTCCTCCTATTTTCCTTTCTTTTTTCTGTTTTTTTCCGAGAGTTTTTTCTACTTTTAGTTTATTTTTGTTTCAGTTTTTGATGGCTTTTGGCATTTGGTTTGTTAATGTTATTTGTTGTTTCGTTTTTATAGAATTTTTTGGTAATCATGTTATTGTGGTAACCCTTGTACCCTGTACTTCCTTGTGAAGAGTGTATATAGGTTAAATTATTTTAATATTTGAATAACAAATGTTATTAGAAATGCTCCATTTTCATCTTCATTTGAAAAATCATTGCTAAACTATATTTATATGCCAGTCTTAATCAGGGGGTATCTCACAGTCTATCAATTGCCTCGTCTGTTGATTGCCTTTTTCTGCTAGTTTTTGGTTATTGTTATTGTCATGCATTCATAAATAAATAATGACAGACATTACAATGCAGGTTTTTTGTGTGTGTTGTGGTTTTCTGTAAAAGGGAGGAGGGGCAAGCGGAGCTGAGCCAGTTTTGTGGTTAATTATAGCACAGTTTTGGGGATCGGGCATTATTGTTATTTTTTTCTGTTTGTTTGTTGGTTAACTGAAACGATAATAGCACAAAGTGGCGCACATGTCAGTTGTTGTGAAGAGAAACGGGGAAAAATTACACAAATTTAATGTAAGCCTAATTAGCTGTGATTTACAAAAGTGTAATTAAGTTATCTGTTTATCTAGGAGAGTGGACGAACAGAGAGGATGGTATATTAATTAAAAGATTTAATTCTTATTCAAGGAGTATCCTTTACGAGCTGTCTACGTAAAATTCCCAAAGTGGCTGGTTAGTTTTTAGATTTGTCCTAATTCTCGTGACTGTTGAAAGCAAAAGTCAGCCAAAAATAGATTTGATTTCTATTCCATTTGTGCCATTTCAAGCTTTTATTTAGTTGAAATGGCGAAACTAATTAGTCAGCTGATGGACAGTGGCTAAAAGCCCGGAAAAACAAAAACTGTCAATTTACTAGAGACAGAGAAAGAGAGAGAAACTTAGTAAGTGTATGAGAGAGAGAGAGAGAGAGAGGGAGAGGAAAAAGGCGCAATACGTATACGTATTCTAAATGCAGGTCCCCATTTGTAGCTTTGTCAAGTGAACCACAAAAATCGAACGTCCTTGGGCCACAAATGGTAAAAACCAACAAAACGAAGAAAGCGAGGCAAGAAACTGAGGCAACTCACCCGACTAAAAACAATTTGCAGTCAAATATAAAGAGGAGCCACGGAGCAGCACGTAGCAGAGCAGCAAGAAGCAAGTTGAGCAGAGTTGAGTTGCCCTCAAGGAAGAAAAGAAAAACACATCGCGTGACAGCACGAAACAAGCCAAAATGCGATGAGCATAAGGATCCCGTCTGCTACTCCTGGACAGGATAGCGGAAACGGAAGCAGCAGCAGCAGCACCAGCAGCGACGAGGGGGGGGCAAGCAAAGTGTAGCTAAACCGCGAGAAGCGGGGTGGATGGATGGATGATGGTGCAACACGGATGCCATAGAAAATGAGTAGAAAATTAACAAAACGCCAAGCGAGCATAGATAAAACTGCACGTGAAATGACTTGCGGCTGCACACAAGCTGTAACTCAAAGCAACCCCCCACTCCATTCCATCCCCTACTACTACTACTTGCAACACACACGCAACACACATGCAACACACAACCCCTAACGTAAATATGCAACGAGCTGTCAGCTTGGGTAGCCAGCGGCGACCCTGACGCTTGCCAAATGCAAATACTACACACAAATTTCCTTATATTTTCCTGTATTTCTATTTCTATTTTTCCTTTTTTCTTCTTCTTTCTTTCTCCGTCTAAAATACTTAATAAAGTTACGTTTTTGCGCTAAAAGTGAGGTTAGTTCTTGTTGGTTTTGTGGCACTGCCACCACCACCACTATTTGTGTTTGTGGTTTCGTTCTGGGTGCTGCTGGTTGCTTCTACTGCTTGTCGTGGCTGCCACTTAGTGGCATGCTTTTGCTGCTGCTGCTTTTGCTGTTTACCCAAGGCGCAATGCAGGACAATTTTCTTCCTCTTTCAGGTCTTTCAAATCGATTGTCTGTTTTCCTAACTCCCCCAACCCCCCTCCCATATTTGTGTGCAACTTATGCAAATAGTTTGTTTGCATTTTTCACTTGATATTTAACATGATATCGGTTTTGTTCTGCATTTAGTCATTTTTTTTTCATCAGTTGTTATTGTTATTGTTGCTAGTCATGCTACAATTTATGACTGTGCGTCAGTGTTGTGGGCGTGGCACTAGAGTTTATAATGAATTCTATTGATTGGCCAGCGAAACAGACCCGTTATAAACATGCCTGTCACATAAGGTCGAAGGTCGGCGCAACTGACTTGTTTTGCTTTGCTTTTGAGTTGTGTTGTTGTTATTGCTTTTGGCCAGGCTCGGCTCTGTTGTCAAGTGAAAACTAATTAGCTCATTGAAGTAGTCTCCTCTCGGATCAAATAGCAATTAGAACAGGTATTTTATTCAACAAGTCTCAATGAATTTCGCAAATTTGCATATTAAATGGAAGCCAAGCCTGTTGCAAGAATTTCAAGCGTCAGCAAACGAAGTGAAAATTCCGAGTGAAATTCTATCATCTCAAAGAGATGAAAATTCATATTAAAACTGAATTGTTTTTTTTTTTGCCAACAAACAATTTTTAGGAAAATCGATTTCAAATTTCAATTAACTTTTAATTTCCTGAGTAATTCAGTTTGACAAGTAGAATAAGACAAACAAATAATTCTCAATTGAAATGCGAAATTCTTTCTTAAAATTATCACAACTGAAGTCTTTCATCTGCTTAATGATTATTTAAATAGCATTTAAATTCTATATTTAAGTATTAAAGTTCTTTTTAAGATTAGACAACGCTAAAGTGCAGCTGCCTCAACCAGTCCAGTGTCGGCTCATCAAAGAGTTGGGAACATTGCACTGAAATGCAATTGCAACTAACCAAGCAGAAGAACACATCAAACCACACACAGAGAATTGTGTGGCGCCACAGTCTATGACCACATTTCAAAGCATCATGTTCATTATATGCCCAGTGAGATGCGGCCCCTCTGTGTCTCTCTCTATGTCTCTGTGTGTCTGTGTCCAGGCCTAATTTACACGCCCACATAATGTGGCAAGCAGATGGCCTGCAACCAGCGACTGGCTGCCGCCGGCGTCAAGTTCATTCATTTTGGCATTCATTGATAGCAAACTTTTGCCTTGCCACGACTCAGGTTTGCTTGTGTGGGTGACGCCGCCTTGCCACGCCAAATTACGCCAGACTTGCCACCACTTTTTGGGGGTGGGGCATGCAAATGCAAATGCAGTGCAAACAACAGGAAGAACAACAACAACAACAACAACAGCAAACCGACAAGTAGATAAATGCTAGGGACACTGCCTCACAGCCCAAAAGTTGGTCCAGTCAGCAGCAGCCACAACAACAACTGCAACACCAACAACAACAACAACAAAATATGACAGTGGACAATTTGGCTGCTGCTGGCTGAGTTATTGTGGCTCCAGCCACCCAGAGTAGATTGCAGTTGCTTTTGCAGTTGCAGTAGTTGCAGTGCCGTTGACACTTGCAACGTTGCTGTCACAGCAAATCAGAGGCACACACTTTGCAAGAGAGGAGAGAGGGGGTGGAGACAGCTCAGCTGGCAGATTTTCTGCAGTTTGTCGGCCTTTTGAAGTTGCCTCTGTTGTGTGTGGACCCAACAGCTGCCTGGTGGCAAATTGCATGACAACATTGCCGCCTCGCTGTCTGGCTACACCAAGCAGCAGTCGCAACAAAAACAACAACAAGCAACAAACTCGAAGCGCGCCGCACAACGTTTAATTTCATTTTTATTCAAAGTGAAATATAAAAATTAAAAATGGCATTTAACGCGCAACTTTGTCAACTGTCATAAAAAGCGACATGTGCCACGGACTGTAGCAGGCAAAGGGTGTGCGGGTGTGTGTGTGTGGAGGGGCTGCTGTCGCTGCTGCTGTTGCTAAGAGTTGCCAGGTGGTGCAGCTTTCATTTGATGTGGCCAATGCGGTGGTGGGCGGTTGGTTTGTTGGCGTTGCTGACTCGAGTATCATTAATGTTTGATGCTGCTTCTTCTTCTTGTTGTTGTCGTTGTTGTTTGTTGTTTGTGGCAGCTTTGTCGCTGGGCAATTACGAGCTTGCTGTCAAACGGCATAAGCGAGCCGAGTAGGCATTAAGCATACGACACGTATTACGATGATGGCTTAAAGCCTTTGGCTAAGCAACAAATATCAAGTATACGACACATAGTCTGTGTCTGCTGACAGCTGGATTAAAGACACAATAGTTTAATCAATGCTTGCCACATAGTACTTGCCACATAAGATGTGAGAAGAAATATGGCTAAAAGGCAGCATTAATTTTGAGTAGAAAATGGCTCTTCAGCAAAAACTTGGCATTTATATTTAAGCCAAAAACCTATGTTTGTTTACCAACTTTGCAAATGTTTGCAATAAATCAATTTTTAAAATATATATATATGTATATATATATTTACACTAGTATATACATGTGTGTGTGTAATTTTTAGTATATTTTTAATTGGCTAAAATATCCCATTAACATATAACGTATACGCCAACGGGCATGGCTAAATGCCATCATAATACCTGGGCTTGTTTTCGATTACCGAAGCATATGTAAATTACATTTGATTAACAAACATAAAATAATAAAATATAATAATTAAAATTGACAGGCAAATAATATCCGTAATAAATATTTTGACATAAAAATTAAAATTAAAGCAATTTTAACATCAAGTAGTTGACAGCCTCCACAAATTGTGTAATGCATATGTTGAATATGTTGTTGAAACTTTGTGGCACCTGCAACATACATATATATATAAACACACTCACACACACACACACACACAACAACCAAGTGTCAAAGCTTAGTCGGTGCTAAGCAAATTAAAAGTGTACATAAAAAAGTGTGTAAAGCAATTGATAAAGTTGAAAACAAATTTGTAAAAAACAATTAAAGCTCACTAATTGGTAGAACTGAAGTTTTTCTACATATATGAATATAAATTTGCAAACTCTCTCTACACATATACTTATACATATATAAGTGTATATATATGTATATATGTGGGCAATAAAAAGCACGTGTGAGTGTGTGTGTATGTGTGTGTTTCGTGTGGGTGTGTGTGTAAGAAATGTGTACTTTATGGACAAATGCAAATGTTGTATAGATAGAGATACATATATATATATATAGAGCATATATACATATTAATGTTTGTTTGTATGTCGGGTGCTTGGGTAGACTTATAGACTAATAAGAAATAGTAGTAAAAAATGTGAACGCACTTGGTTGAATCTCACCTGTGCTCAGGGTATAATCCCAGCTGGTATCTGACTCATTCTTATAGACATTCAACTTCTCCGGCTAGAAATAGATATATACATATATATAAAATATATATAATAATTATATATAGTCATAATTACCTTGGCAAAATCAATTTTAAGAGTGCAGCAGCCGGCGTAGATATCGGCTCCATTGAGATTCTCGCGTGCGCGTGTTGCCGAATCGAGATTATCAAATTCGACCATGGCCTGAACGCCATTCTTTTTGAAGATTACAATGCGCAGCACTTGGCCATGTGGATTGCAAATTTTATGCAAGACATCCTGCAAAGAATAGAGAGGAAAATCATAAATTTGAGGCACATTAAATTGAAGCGACTGCAACAGCCCAAAATATAAAAAACAAATTACGAGCACTTTCAATTGTCATATGCAGCAGCAGCCACACCAGCAGCCGCAGCCGCAACCAAACCATGCCACAAACTCGACCACAAAAACAATCAGTTTTTACCCAAACCCGATCCCGCATTGTCCTGACTAATTAATAAGCAAGCAGTGCGCAATTGTCCTCACACAAACACAACAAAAAATGCAACTGAATGGGATATCACATGTACACATCAACACACACGCACACACACATACACACACACACTCACACACACTCAGACACATATATAGACATACAGGCAATTTAAGCCTGACCAATTTCCAGTCTGCTTTTTGTACCCTTGCAAAAGGAGTCATTAAACTAGTGCAGGACACATAGCAAAATATACATGTCTGAAAACATAAATCTATATATCTATATATATCCATATATATTCCTATATATCCCTATATATTTGTATATTTGTGTATAACTATGCCTCTGTTAAGCCTGCCTTGTTTTACATACTAAATCATATACTTTCCATTCTAAAAATAAAACATTGACTTTCAATTGGCAAAGTTGCGCTTCCGTTTCCGGTTTAACATCCAGGATGTTCTCCAACTGAACACACATTAAAGATCAACAAAATTTATTACTTTGCATTAATTACAGCGTAAAAGATTTTATTAATGCACAAATTACCATTTTGCCACATCGTTTTGGCCAAAGAATTTCGAGCGTATTTTATCTTCGTCAGTTGGTAGTTAACTGCTTTTTGGCTGCTTTATTGTGGCGCTCATAATTGGAATTTTTCGTCTGGTTGGCTTACAGTTTTCCGGGTATTTTTTGGGACAGCTACCCTCCCGATCCCGCTCACCCCATCCCCTATCATCATCCACACTCACCGCGAATGCGCTTTGCTGAAAAATTGTTGGCATTTCACTGACAGTTGGCGCAGCAGCAAGCAAAACTCATTAGCATAATTTAATAAGCAGTTATTGTCTAGGGCCAAGTGCAAGAATTTTCAGACAAGAGCCCAAAGAACATTTTCCAATTAACATTTATAAATTTTCGAAAATTACGTTAATGAGTTTTTGCAGAAGCCGCGAGCAACGTGTCTTAAGTCTCTTAACAATGAAAAACCTACAAAATACATAAATCTATATATATATAAACATATATTGAGAGAGAGAGGGGAAGACACCCAGAGAGAAAGAGAGAGAGAGAGAGTGAGATTGGAGGGTTTGTAAATTTATGGCAAATTATAATGAGTTGCTCTTGGCATGAAAATTTATGGTAAATTTAAACTGCCAAATTTTTCGTCTTCGTCTCGTTTCACTGCGTTTCTATTTATTTATATATATATTTTATTAGAAAGTGAGGAGTCAGGGGGGCGGATGGGAGGATTTGGGCCTGTAATGGGTTAAATGTTCAATTTGTACAAGTTTGCTTCAAGGGGTGCTTTGAGTGGTGGCTCTGGTGGCTTGGTGCTCGTGCTCATTGTCTTTGGCCAAAGTTGAGGCACGTAAATCTTGGCTAAAATATATTATTTTGTTATTCATGAAATTCATCGATAAGTCGGCGGCAACAAATTTTGCACTCTTGTTCGAAATCTTTGCACAGATTTACCAATAAGCAGGCGGGGGGGGGTTGGTGAACAGTAATTGACAGCTGCTGAAGAATGGTTGGTTGGGCGTCAACGTGGGGGCAGCTTGATTAAGTGGCTTATAAAGGCACTGAAGCCTATAGAAATTCGCTGTTGTTGTTGTTTTTTTTTATGTGAGCTTAGCACAAAGTGAAGATTAAAAGCAGCCTTGAAAGCGGACTAAGAGTGGGTGGGTGGGAGGGTTAAGGGAGGGGTTGGTTGTCAGAGGTTTGTGTGTGTATTCAATTTTGGTGCTCAACAAATTTGTTGAAATGTATTTATATTCAAATTGGGTTGTCTAAAACAGAATTGAAGGAACTCAGGCCAAGTACATAAATATTAATATATATACAACACCACACATAATCCTCATTATATGTCTATATACACATCTATATATCCAAATAGCAAGAATGCTCCCTTTTCATGAGCTGAAGTTTATAATGGAGTCGTGCCTCAAATTACAAGCAATTTAAAAACTAAAGTCTTCAAATTAAATCATATTTAATTTTCCTTTACGTTGTAGATTTTTAATAATATCTACAATTTTACAATTTTACAGCTTAACAGTTCCTGATATTTGGCAATCATACTTCAAGCTAAACAAATTTCGTTTATTTCATTTTTAACTATAACTACTATAACTACTACAATTTGAATTCGACAACAAGCAATGTAAAAGTTTGCACACACTTCACATAAATGTATCAGTTGTTGAAGCACTCCTCTCTGTGCCACAGATACACAGAGAGATAGTCGCATTCCAGCGAGTCACTTTGGCAGTTGCCTTGTCGAGTTGAGTGTTTTTGCCATGGCAACTGAAGTTGGCTTATGTGTTAATTAGCGTGGCTTCAACGCAGCTGTGGTAGGTAAAGTACTTTGGAGTCCTGCTTAATCCTCTCCAATTACCAGCTAGCATTTCTGGGGAAACTGCAAAATGCTCTCCGATTACAAAAACTGACGTTGCGTCCAGCATCCAATCAAGCGTTTGCCATCCTTGGGGGCAATTCATTATCAGGCCAGGGGCAAAAGGTCACTCTCTCTCCCTCTCTCTCACACACACGGAGAGGTTTCGCATTGATTTGGACAACGGCACGCGCCACATTCATTTATGCATTCACTCATTCATTCATTCATTCGTTCAATGTGCTTCCCTCATTAACAAGACTCATTTATTTCTATCTTTTCAGTTTTGCACTTTTCTCAGTTGTTGTTGCCAAATGATAGCGACATTTACAATAATTGCCGACATTTCGAGCGTCATTCGGGACCAGGTCTAGACTGGCAGTTGCCTCCCCACCCCACCCCGCACCACTGCCGCGCAAATTGTAATAAATGCAGAATATGGTGAAAACTTGCCACCAGGCAACGTTGCAAGCTTCAAGCCTGCAACTTGCCATCTTTGCCAAGAAGTGAAATGCATAACTATAAAGCGTACTGAGCACAAAAACTAATTACAAAGTTCTGTGGTACAAGAGCGAAAATGCGAGAATCCGAGAAAGAGAGTGAGAAAAGAAGAGGGAGAGGAAAGGGGAAACTTGTTTTTCTTGCAATGAAAATGCTGTGGACATCGCCAGCTGTCAAGTGTTTTAGCTGTGTGTGTGTTTCTTTGTGTGTGTGCGAAAGCGATGAGCAGCTACGGCAGCATTATTATTAATTAAGTAATAGAAGCCTCATAATGCTAGCTATATGAGTGTGTGTGTGAGTGTGTGTGTGTGTGTATGAGTGTGTGTGTGTGTGTGGGTGAGTAAATTAAAATGTGGCACATAAAACAGCGGAAAAGCTGACACAAACGAAGGGCCAGAATGTTGCAAATAACTTGACGGGTTAAATGTGATATTTGACGGTGAATAATAATGGATAATGAATAATATTAAATATTTTTATATAAATTAAATATACATAAAATTATAATAGATATACTAGATCGATGTTCATGATAAACAAAAATGATTTTAAAATAGGAACCCATCCCTCAAACGATTGCTATATGATTTATGGAATAAACAAAAAGAAAAGAAGAGAAAAAGTTGCAGTAACCGACAGCGAAATACTATGATACCATAATTACCATTAATTAAGGGAGTTATGTTATATTATGTCTTACTTACAAATTGTGGAAGATATTCCCATTTAAATTTCTAAGGCCCAAGTAGAACCTTCAAAATGCCATAACTTCGTCAAAACTCAACGCATTTTCAAAAACTAAGGCGTTTTAATCATTTTTTGGCCTCTAGATCAATCGTACATTCAAAGTTGAAAACGTAATTTTGGGTCGAAACATAAGTCAAAATTATAGTCCGAAAATCGGCAAATGGGCATTTCGGCATAGGTCGAACCTTCAAAATGCCATAACTTCGTCAAAACTCAACGCATTTTTAAAAGCAAGGGCGTTTTAATCATAGTTTGACCTCTAGATCAATCCTACATTTAAAGTTGAAAACGTAATTTTGGGTCGGAACATAAGTCAAAATTATAGTCCGAAAATCGGCATATCGGCATAGGTCGATCCTTCAAAATGCCATAACTTCGTCAAAACTCAACGCATTTTCAAAAACCAAGCCGTTTTAATCATAGTTTGACCTCTAGATCAATCGTACATTCAAAGTTGAAAACGTAATTTTGGGTCGAAACATAAGTCAAAATTATAGTCCGAAAATCGGCAAATGGGCATTTCGGCATAGGTCGAACCTTCAAAATGCCATAACTTCGTCAAAACTCAACGCATTTTTAAAAGCAAGGGCGTTTTAATCATAGTTTGACCTCTAGATCAATCGTACATTCAAAGTTGAAAACGTAATTTTGGGTCGAAACATAAGTCAAAATTATAGTCCGAAAATCGGCATATCGGCATATGGGCATAGGTCGAACCTTCAAAATGCCATAACTTCGTCAAAACTCAACGCATTTTCAAAAACTAAGGCGTTTTAATCTTAGTTTGGCCTCTAGATCAATCGTACATTCAAAGTTGAAAACGTAATTTTGGGTCGAAACATAAGTCAAAATTATAGTCCGAAAATCGGCATATCGGCATATGGGCATAGGTCGAACCTTCAAAATGCCATAACTTCGTCAAAACTCAACGCATTTTCAAAAACCAAGGCGTTTTAATCATAGTTTGACCTCTAGATCAATCGTACATTCAAAGTTGAAAACGTAATTTTGGGTCGAAACATAAGTCAAAATTATAGTCCGAAAATCGGCAAATGGGCATTTCGGCATAGGTCGAACCTTCAAAATGCCATAACTACGTCAAAACTCAACGCATTTTCAAAAACTAAGCCGTTTTAATCTTAGTTTGGCCTCTAGATCAATCGTACATTCAAAGTTGAGAACGTAATTTTGGGTCGGAACATAAGTCATCTTTGGAGGACATCGCCAACAACCAACCAACCAAAATTTGTGACTGTATTCATACAATTGTGGGACGAACAGACAGCGCAAACCCAATATACTATTATAGCTTCGGTATCAAAGTATAAAAATAAATATTTGGTATTAAACGCGATTTCGTTGGAAGACATTGATTGATGTTAAGGAAAACCTCAAAGATTTGTTAATGCAACAAATATAATCGGAAATCAAAAAACAAAAGAAAAATAATCTTAAGGAAAGGCAAGAGGAAATGCTATATTGAGAAATCGTTTTAATGATAAATGAGAGGGTCTTAAATCAATCTCGCATATTTTCAACGTTTGATTATTTATTTCAAACTCTCGTCGGTAGCTGGCCATAAATTAAGCGCAATTTCCAAATAAAAATGCACGGAAAAAGGCAAATAATAAAGGGAAATTAAAAGTATTTTCCATAAAATGCGGAAAACAAAAAAACATAAAAATAATATCAGCACTCAATTTCCAGTTGGTGGAAAAATATAGTTTTTTCGTGATTCGCAAACTTGAGTGACCCAATGTCAGACTGCAGGCGGGGCGTGGAGGGGTTTCCCAAAAGATGATGAAAAGTTTCAGTTAAAAATTAATAAACAGAACACAAGAAAGGCAAAAAAAAATAAAAGAGCCGAATATAAAATGAAAATATTAATAACAAAATGCGCGAGCAGCGGAAAAATATAGATAGATAGGGAATAGGGGAGGAGAGATAAGGGAAGAGGGAGGAGGGGTTCTGGTCAGTGGCAAACACGAAACAGTTATTTAAAATTAAGTGCTGCGGATACATTCGTACGTACAATTTTATGAGGCACTATAACTGAGCTATGCCCAGCGAGCTGCAATAGCCGCAAGGATATGGCATCTCTCCCTCAACCCCTATCACACCGCCACCCCACCACCATCTCCACCCCTCCAGCAGTAGTGCAAAGAAGACAACAAAAAAATACAAAAATAAATTAATATTTTATCTAGCGCACAGATTGCCGGGCATGCAATGCCACGCCCCTTTCCCTCTCTCTCTGCCCGTCCGCCCACATGCATTTTGTTTGGCCATTTTATGGCCATCATCAAAAGCGCATTAAAATTTTAGTAAGGCAGCTTCGGGCGACTCCCCCGACCCCACCAAACCATTCCCGCTCCACCCAGGGGCTTTATGCTGTCCAGGCGTGCTAAATATTAAATCAACCACAACAACAACATCAGGACAAAGGAGAGTGGAGTTGGATGCAATGCAGCCAGCTCGTCCAAACAATATAAGCGGCTTTTCCAGGTTCGTCAAAGAGTCCCGCGTACCACACCTGCCCCACCCCGAGCCCCGCCCCCCTCGTTTCATTGTATGCTGCTGATAAAAACGCAAGCACATTAAATATTAATAATATTGTGTGTGCTTAGTTCTAATATCAGCATTTTAGTGGTCACTGGGCAACTCTGCCGTTATTTGATTATCACTTACCAAAACCACGACGCGCAAATGTCATAAAAATTGCGTTTTATGTCATGTTTAAGGCAACAATCGGAAAACTCAACCCTCAACATGGCCATCTCCAGCCACGAAGCCCACAAAAGGTTTCCTGCTCAGCTGGCGCAGCTTTGGCCTGAGTTGTAAAAGCTTTGCTTTCTGAAGAGGAGGCAGAGAAACTAATCTCAAGATTTGAGATTTAATGAGTTAATTTCCAAATAATAGAAACTGATAAAAAAAAAGATAAAATTTCAATTTGATGATTCCAGCTATAATAAATTTAAATTTAAACTTTTAACTAGAGGTCAACTCAAGTATAAAAAACACTAGTTTTCGAAAATCTGTTCATTTTTGAGGAAGTTGAAGCTGTGAAACCTTTTTAACCAGAATTTCGAGCAGGAAACCCATTTTAAACTAAAAATCTATAAAATTAAACAAGTAAGAAGGCTGTAGTCGAGTGAGCTCGACTACCATATACCCTGAACCAAGCTTTAAATGCATTATAGGTTTATCGTTTTTGGGGGCTGGAGTGGGCGTGGCACGATCTTAGTAATATAAGGTATTCTAAGTTTGGTAACTGTAGCTCTTGAATTGCGGGAGATACAGGCATTTATCGTTTTTTGTGGGCGGGAGTGGGCGTGGCCCAAAATATTTTGGAGTTCGATCTTAGTAATATACCTTCTAAGTTTGGTAACTGTAGCTCTTAAATTGCGGGAGATACAGGCATTTTTCGTTTTTTGTGGGCGGGAGTGGGCGTGGTCCAAAATTTTTTTTCCACATTTATGAAGGGTGTTACTAGCAATATACCTTTCAAATTTGGTGACTTAAGTTTTCAAATTGCGTGAGATATATGGGTTTATCGATTTACACCAAGAGGTGTATCGATTTAGGTAGGTAGAGTGGGCGTGGCCATCCAATTTTTTTATCGATCTTTGGGGGAGTTACCAGTAACATAGCTGCAACATTTTGCGACTCTAGCTTGCAAATTACGGCAGATATGCGCATTGTAAATTTCTAGGGACGAAGTTCCTGGGGGCGGCGGATGTGGGCGTGGTCCAAAAATTGGTATGCCAATCTTTGAAGGAGGTTACCAGTAAATTACCTTTCAAGTTTGGTTACTCTATCTTTAAAGTTTTCGGAGATATACGGAGTTATCGATTTACAATCGGAATTGTCGATTATAGGCGCAGGTGTGGGCGTGGCACCACAAATTTGTTATCGGTTCTTAAAGGCAACTATCAGTAATATAACTACAAAATTTGACGTTCCCTACTCAAAAACTGCGGAAGATATAGCCATTTGAAAATTTTTGGGTCGGGGGTGATGGGGGCGTCGGAAGTGGGCGTGGCACATGCCGATTTTTCAAGGACCTCACCAACAACCTACCAACCAAAATTGGTGACTGTATCCATTAAATTGTGAGAGATATCTGCAATTTACTGCTATCAGAAATCTAAATGTATCGATAATTCAGAAACTGAGGCAGTTATCGAAAAAATAACGCGAACTTGATCTGCGCCTGGTATACGAGATCTTATATTCCAAATTTGAAGTCTCTAGCTCTTATAGTCTCTGAGATCCGCGTGTTCATACAGACGGACAGACGGACAGACGGACAGACGGACAGACAGACGGACAGGGCTAGATCGACTCGGCTATTGATCCTGATCAAGAATATATATACTTTATGGGGTCGGAGATGCTTCCTTCTGCCTGTTACATACATTTGCACAAAACCATTATACCCTTTTTTCCCATTTTTAATGGGTTCAGGGTATAAAAAAAGTGAATTTTTTTAAATTTATTCAATTTTTACCAACTCAATTTAAGCGTAATTTGACAAACTTTTTAATTATGCGATTATTCCAACAGGTCGAGCGAATTTAAGTCATCTGTCTGTGACATGATTTACATGGCTTAAAGAGCTGTTTAGGATAACAGAAAATGGTAAAGTGAAAGTGAGTTGTTTTTGGCCCGTTTAGTTCAGTCGATAGATGGATGCTGTCCCGGCAATGTTCAATGTTCAATGTGTGTCGTAATGATTTAGCCATGGGAGTGACTCGAATGCAACACAAAATCGAACTTCGCCTTCAGAAACTCGCTTTACCAGTTAGCCCGGCTGTCAAGTGCTTGGGCTAACAACGACTAACGGCACATGCAAGCGACCAGAAAAAAACGCCAGGCAAAATGCGAATAAACGAAGAAAAAAAAAAGAAAGAAAGAAATACAGAAGAGGAAGAAGGCAATGGCCAAAACGTAGTAAGCTTTTGGCTCACGGCTTTGAGGAGAGGCGACCTTTCTGCCAAATGTTGCTGCTGCTGCTGCTTCAGACTCTGCTTTTGCGGCTGCATTCAGTCGAAAAGTGTTGCAAATTACTCGTAACCGGTTTTTGTTAAAAAGGGCTTTGAACGTGGGCAGTTCTGCGGTTATTTGCCCTGCAGAAATGGGTCAATAAGAAATTCAAATGCAGAAAAAAAGAAAAGAAATTAAAGTGGCCGCCTCAGCTTCCCTTTAGCCGTATTTTTGTTGGCGGTTGCACGAATTTCAACAGTTCATTGACTCCAGGAACAAAAACAAAAACAAAAAAAATATAAGGTAAAATATGGTCAACATTTAATCGAAATTAGGGAGAAACAAAATGACTGAAAGGGGGGAGGGGAAGAGAGCAAACGCGAGAACTGCAAACGTGTTTCGCGCAATGCAGCTGGCTAAGACAAATGGCATTAAATATCAAGGCTGAGAAGCGTTTTGGACCCCCCCCCCCCTCGTTGACAATGCCAAGCAGCAGCTTGCTTTTCTCCTCTTCGCCTGGGCCAAGAGGCAAATGCAAATTGTATATGGCCAAGATTTATGTGACTATGCTAAATCTCTAGCCTTGTCACTCCGATTAACTGCAGTTTTAGCTGGAGAGATAAACTAGACCAAGATCTCGACTTGACAACTTGCACAAGGAATGCTTAGTTGCTCAAGCAGAGATTTTTGAGGTGAAAGAATACAAAATTAGCTGGCAAATAAATTATTTTTGCTTGCAGCGTAAAGAAAGAATTCTCTGAATAAATTTAATAATTAGTATTTAAACAAGAAGCGTTAGACTAAATATCAGTTTATATTTGCTTAAGACAAAAATAGGTTTAATAATATCTGGAATTCCTTTTAGAAATATTAAAACCTATTCCAATACGGCAATAAGGAGAAAAGTAGGCTTTCCGGAACTTGGCAAAACGCCTTTAAATTTACAGCAAAACTTGTTGAAGCTTTTAACATCAATCAAAATCAGGTTGTTCAACGGCGTCTTCGGTTCCGGAGCATAAGGTGTACAGATTCCGGTAAGAGTCATGGATTGATACTAATATAAACCGGTTCGGTTCTTAAAAAGAATGTTAAATTGCGGTTTCCGCTGCTCAATTGATAAAGTTGCTGTTCCGGTTCCGTTTAGATGCCCTGTATAAAATACACACAAATACCAACCAGAGCAGCTTTAAGACCACTCTATTTATTGTGGTTATACATTATCATCTATCTATATTTATTGCAAGATATTTGCTTAAGAGCTGCTTTCACTTAAATTTGCTCCACTTTGCAGACACACAATTTGTAAGCAGAGATCGCCGCAGATGATATGCGATACATCAATCTTAACAAGCTGATAGCTAGCTACTATTTGAGTATCTATTAGCATTTAATTGAGCTATCTGTATCTGTGACTCGCAGATACACAATAAGAGGCAACTGGCAGCTTCCCCTCGAGCGTCGAGCTTCGAGCGTCGCGACGTCAATTAAGTGTTAATGTTGATATTTTATTGCTGTCGGCAAAGTCTTTGCAGCAATTGCGACTCATTTACATTTTGGCCACATTTCCACATTTCTGTGGAAGGGGAAGAGTGCCGGAAATGTCTCAGTTTTCTCAGTTTCGCTCTCGACAAGTCTATTTTCTGTGACGCTTTTCATTTGACTTTCCCGACGGGCATTGCCATGGACACGGCGGCGTGTTGTTGTTGCCACAGCAACACTGTTGCACGAGTCGCGTCCGGTCACTTTCTCAGACAAGTCTTTTATTTGTTTTTTTTTTCCTTTCAATTATGTTTTTCCTTTTTTGCAGCTCTACTTGTGCACATTTCCCTTTTTTTTTTTTGTCAATTTTTTCGATTATTTCGATTTTCATCATTTGCATTATGCTAATGTACAGTTTTGGTTGCAAGCTGAACACGAGGCGTGTCTGCACAAGCGAAATGATAGCAAAATACAAATATTTGTTCGCATTATGATTTGTTTGCCCCAAACGTGATTCGTCGGCCGCTTTTGCCAAATGTTCAATTTCAGTTTATGCAAATTTGTCAATTTACTGAAAACGCACGCGGAAAGGAAATGAAAATGAAAATGACAGCAATGCTTTTCACATTTTAATGCAGCGATTTTAATAAACAAATTTACATATTTCAAGAAGCGCCATTTGACATTATAGTTTGCAGTTATGCTTTATTCTGACAAGTATCGATTATATATATATTTTTCACATACGCAATGAATAAACATTTGCTCTTTAATGATCGCTATTTTGAGTTTTTTAATTGCTCTTTAAATGTTTTTTTATCCACACAATTTTTGACACTTTTTAATTTTCCTCATCATCAATCAAAAGACACAAGAAACATTTATCATTTGTCGCCAACAGATTTTTTTGTTCACTAATTTTATGAAGTATTTTATTGCAAGCTCATTAAATTTTATAAGGTTTCCGCCTCCGGATTTACATATATACCTATATACATATATATATATATATATATTATTTCCTTTCTTTTCCTTTCTTTTCGTTTAATGATTTCCTCCATTTATTACTTGCTCCATTGAATTTCGGCTATCGTCTGAGTTTTCCTTGATTTCATTTTATTTTCTTTTCAATTTGTATTTTAATTAAATTTGAAATGCAAATGACTTTCATGTTGCGACACCCTCCAAAAAAAAAAATCGGACTTTATATATGTATGTAGGCCCATAAATATGTGGAGCATAAAGCCCAATGACCCGTCGGACATAAAAAACAAAAAGAAAAACCCACACACATACAAAACGAAGCCAACTCGTTTAATTTGGCAAATACTTTGGCATCCTTATCGCACCTTAACGCAGCTCTTAAGTAGCCAGGCAAAGAGACTGCTAATTTTTTGTTAGTACCACCCCCGCTACCTGCCACTTTGCGCGAGAGGTTTTACAACCAATAAAAAGAATTTTATGACCACAACATTAAAATGTTCAAATTGAAAATGAGCACAAAACAAAGCAAGCGACATGAAAATGAAAGAAAGCCACTACACAGGATAAAGGCCAGGACAGGACAAGACACGAACTCGGAACACTGGGAACCCAATTAGAGGGGAGTGAGCTAACGGGGCAGCTCGTTGAGTTCTCGAGAATGCGAGGGGGGTTAGGAGAGGCATAAGATACATTTTAAAGCAAATTTATGTGGCACAAAGGAGCACCGTTGAAAGCATAGGAAACGGAAGTAAGGCTACGAAAAGGGGAAGTGAAACAAAAGTTGGGCAGGGCCAGGTATGGTAACGGGATAGGAGCAGGAACAGGCTGTATCAGCGGCCACACACACAATAAACCCAAAGTCGGTGAAGAGATGGCCCGCTTAATGTGTGTGTGTGTTTATGTGTGTGTGTTTATGTGTGTGTGTTTGAAGTTGGCTTAAGCCTGCTTGGGAAAATTGCAGCACAAGGGGCGAATTCGAGCGTGAAAATGTAAACAAGCCGAAAGCAAAAAGAAACCTGTAAATGTGTGTCGCAATCGAATCGACAGAGCAGAAAACAGACAAACAGAATGCCAGAGAGACGGAGAAAGAGAAAGATGGAGAGCTGGAGAGAGAAAGAGAGAGGGAGAGCGGGGAAGACGGCAAAATCAACAGTTAGCCAATGAGCCTGAAAGTGGCCAAGTTGAAAGGAGAAGGGCCAAAAACAACACAAGTTACAGTTGCTGCTGCTGTTGCCACACTGCCACTGGCTCGTAACTCGTGAGCAAAAGGTGAGTGTGGCATAGTGAGGGGGGAAACTGAGCAAAGGAGGCAACGCGTCAGGAATACACAAAGAGCAAATGCTCAAGCAAAATACACCGACAAAAAATGCAAAAAATATGCAGCACAATTTTTCTCGCATAATTATTAAATTACCAAAAAAAAAAAATAACTCGAAAAATGGATTTTTATTACAACAAATGCTCTTTTCAGAAATATAAAAAAAAACAACATGTTGCACCAAAAAGTAAAACTACTAATTTTTGGTATTTTATAATTTAAGGCACGCTGTGTCATAAAAGATTTTTTTAAATTTCAAGACGCATTTTTGCAAGTGTAGCGATAGAGTGAGAGAGAGAATGCGTAGGTTGCTGTAACGACTTCAGTGGGCGTCTTATTTTGGGTGGTTGCTGGGCGCACATGGTGCACAGGTGCTGGCACCACATAGCACCACTGGGCTGTGAATAACAGGAGGACGTTGGCGTTGCCAGAACTTGCACAAGACAATTATAAACGTAATGGCAGACCAAGCAGAAGCAGAAGAAGAAGAACTCAAACTTGAATAAGAACAAGAGACAAGAGGAATATGAAGAAGAAGAAGATGAGGAATATGAAGAAGAAGAAGATGAGGAATAAGTAGAAAGTATCGTTAGATGGCAGGAACGCAGCTGCTGAGCGCATAAATTCAGACGAACAATGCGAATGCGATGGACACGAAACCCCCCCCCAAACAAGGGATAGCTAAGGGTTGGGGTTGGGGCAGGACGAGGGTTGCAGGGGGAGATTAAAGGTGTTGCGTCGGTCGTTAGGCTAAGAAGCTAATGTTAAAGTGTGGATTGGGTTGGGTTGGAAGAACTCAGTGTGTACACAGCACAATCTACTACAGGGCATTAGTAGCAAATGCAAACTAAATGAAAATCGCAGGCAGCAAGACAGAGAAGCACAGAGTGAGAGAGAGAGAGACAGAGTTAGAGAAAGGAAGGTATAAACCAGAGTTGCAAATGATTGCAAAAGATTTTAAGAGCGAGCAAAAGTAGCACAAAATTCTTTGGTTTGCATACAATTTTCCTAAGTTTGTTTTTATGACGATTTAACTACTTCTAAAAAAGAATTGAGTGTAATTTTAAAACTTTAACTAAGAACAATAACCAAAGTAATTTTTAATTTAAGGAATAATAATTAGAATTGCAACTTTTGCTAGTCTTTCGAAGTATTCTTTTGCACTTAAAAAGAAGGCAAAATATTTTATGTATATTACAAATTTCCACTTATTTAATTAAAACTATTGATAATAACTGCCTCGAGAATCCTATGCAATAAAATCCTAATAAAATTAATCAAATCTCAAAAAAGGTTTTGCAAGTCTGAAACAAACACTTCTTAATTTGTTCAAGAAAAAGCTTACTTAAAACTTGACAGCCCTGTTACGACTCATTTAGCCAACTACTAATGCGTGTGTGTGTGCACATTATGCAATTGAGTGTGCGTGTGTGTGTGTGTGTTTGTGTTTTGTGTGTGTTATTTGCAGCTTTCAAGTTAAAAGTAACCCCGTTGACTCGTCGTGCGTGTCTTTGTTGCGTGGGTGCGAAATTAGCCAGCAAACACGAGCAAAAGAAATAAATAAAACGAACGACAGGCGGGAAGAGCAACAAAAAGGATAAGCAGCAGCAACAACAACAACAACAGGAATCGTGCATCCTGGCATATCCTGGCACCAACTGTGCTGCTGCTGTCGGCGACGTGCAACAAACACTTCGTCTTGAGTAATTCATAGCAAAGGTCGTAAAAGTCGAGTCAAAGTAATTATGCAGGAGACAACAGCCCAAAGAGAGGAGCAAAAAACAAACAGAACAAGGAGTAATAACAAGAACAAGTAAATGCAAAAGAAGAAGAAAAGGAAGAAGATGATGAAGGAAAAGTCAAAGCCCAAGCAGCCGCAACAGCAGCAAGCAGCAAGCGGCAAGCAGCAAGCAGCCATTTGAGGCCGAGTTCCGCACCCGGAGACCAGAGACCCATTAAGATTGTATGCAAGAGTTGTTAAGACAAAAACACACACACACACACCACACACACACACACACAGCTGCGTTAATTGAGTGGGCGAGCATACGTGTGTGTGTGTGTGTGTGCGTGTGAGGGCGTGGCTATTGCGCGTTAAAGTGGCAGCCGCTTTCAGCACAACGACAAGTGGCAAACGCCTCGCAGTATGCAACAATTTGACGCAGACACCACACAAAGTGTGGGCGGCTCATAAATAAAGCACAGTAATTACAATTCGCTTTTAATTCACTATAACTGTAAACACAAACAAGCCAGGCCAATTGATATAATCTGCCTTAATTTATAATAACAGGTAAGATAAAGTCGAAACTCAAATAAAACAAAAATATTTGCAGCAAATTAAACTTGAAATTTTCTTTTAAAACTCACTTATCTTGAAAACTAAACTAAAGTTGCATAGTTAATTATTATTTTAATTTGAGAGCTCGAGACTAAGTTAGAGTTGCTCAAAAGCCAATCAGCATAATTTAAGCCATTAAACCAATAATTTTAACTGTTAAAGTTTGCGGCAACATTTGCATTTCCATTATGGGTTTCAATTGACGGAGAACAGACAGTGCTCTAATAAGCATTAAGGCCACAAATGCAAAAGACCACTTCAGCTCAAACACACAAATTGGAGGCAAGGTCCTGCCGTTGATAAACTCTAAACTCAATTAAATAACGGTATTTTGGGGGCAAAATCAAATTACAACATCGATAAATTGCAGCTAAATTTAATTGCAACTGCTGCTTCATTAGGCATTGAGAGTATATTTGTTGCACACTCGATGCAATTAGGCCAACAAAAGGACATGCCAACTGACATATATATTTATATACATACATATATATATATATACATATATATGGTTTGTATATATGTGCATACATGCCACAAGCAATATCAACGAATATTGACATTAATTGAATGAACCAATATGGACAGCCAGTTATTGAAGCAGTCACTGCGATCGATGTGTGGCAAGAGCTGTGTTGGGCGGGTTGCAAGGTGGGTGGTTTTGGGTGCAAGCCATCACATTAACTCCATCATTGGGGGGGGGGGCTGGCAACTTGGGTGCGCATTGATTTCGCTTGACACTTGACATTCGAGTGTTGACAAGAGTGCAAAAAAATAAAAAATCAAACAAAAATCCAACTGTAAAATCACGAGGCGTGCTTCACATTTGACATATTGGATTGCTGATGAAAATTCCCGTGAAAGAAAAAATACGTAACCACACATGCCACCACCCCCTCCACCCCCTCCTCGAGGCGCCACGTTCTGTGTGCTTATGCTAATGTGTGTAAAAAGCATGCAAATTTCTTAAAAAGAAAAAAAATGTTGAAAAAAAAAAATAAAAGAAAAAGCAAAATTAAAGCGCAGCCATTGAATGTCCTTCGGTTTTGTGTGTGCTGCTGCTGGTCCTGTGGTGCGTTGGCCACATCCTGGCCACGATTCATTTCCACGACGCATACATGAATATAAATGTGGCAGCAATGTGGGGCAGGCACTGCTCTGACTAGTTGCGGCCTGAATCAAAAAGCCGCCTCACGCAGATATTGAGTTATAATATGAGAGAAAACACGCTGAGTGCTTCTTCTATTTGGCGAGGGGGAGGGGGAGGGGGAGTGGCAGGTTTATGTTTCCACCTCTGGCAATTTATAACGTTGTTTGCCTCATGGGCGGGCGGGCAAATGGACAGCAGCAACTACAACAATAACAATAACAACAATAGCAACAATGGCGCTAAATAAACTATGCAAGAAATCTATGCAAATTTTATGCAATGTTGAAGCATTTAAAAATGAGAATTTTACTGTTGTTCTTGTTGTTGTTGTTGTTGCTATGTGTGTGTATTTTGGGTGCGTGTCAGCGGGGTATGGGCGTTTTGTGGGTTGTCCTATAATAGTTAAGACTCTGATTGCTCGGATATGCCTGGGCAGAAACTGATGACGGGTAAAAAGGCTAAAAACAAACAAGACAAAAGTTGAACAAAGTTCTAAGAAAAGAAAAAAAGTGATGGCAATTTAAAGAGAAGAAGTAGAAAATGCAGTAAAAAACTTGGAAAATAAAAGAAACTGTAAAGAAAATAAAGCATAAATTGCAAAGTCATTAAGGAAGTTTATCTAGGAAAATAACACTTTGAATTGTTTTAGATTAAAGAAAAGCGAACAAGCAAAGAGTTTAAGCGTTAAAAAGATGCAAATAAGACAAGGAAATTTAACATTTTTATTTTTTAAGCAACTAAAATAATTATATAAAAAATATTATATTATTCTAAATATCAATTTGTATACAGAATATTCCCTGCGCTATTCTCGAAGTTCACTAATTATGTGAGCTAATTTTAAAGCAATCAGCTCTTAAATTATTTAAATTTTAATTACTAAGCTGTCAATTTTCCTCTTTTTCTCTACATTTCTCTGTGCTCCTTTGTCATTTGTCAATTATATAACAAGACACCACATAATTAATGAAATGGAAATGCAGCAACCACAAAGATAACCTTGCAACACAGTTGCCTGCACTCCACGCCACCAAACGCCAATTAAGGTGACCATAACAAATGACTTTAAGCCCTTGCAACTATTTCTTTTTAGCTTGTTTTTTTTTTTTGTTTTTTTTTTGCATTTTTGCATTTGTCTTGGCCTCAATTATTTTTGGTTCTTTGTGCAGCGGGATTTTAAAGCTGACCAAGTCAAAATATTGCACTGGTCAACTATTTCCAGCTGTGGTCAGCCAGACCATCTCTCCACCCTCTCCTTCCGCCCTCTGTTCGGAGAGAATTCTCAGACTGTGTGGCACAAACCGCGCTTGATGCTGCGGTTGCAATGCAATTTGTGTTGCATTGTTCAACATTTTTTGGTCACAAAGACTTGAGTAGAGAAGTCAGTTTTTTTGCTTATATACCCTGTAGAAATGGTTGTGAGTAGAATGAGTGTTTGCAAAAAGTGATTTAATATGCGACAGGCTTTATTCTTTGCAGAGTTTTATTTAATTTTCTTCAATCTTTTCTAGCTAGAATTTAAAATTTTAATCAGCAGAAAATCAACATCAAATTGAAAATTGATAACTTTTGGTTTATCACAAAAATTTTTGATAATTTTCAGTAGATTTTTTTTAATATTATTTTCTTTGTCTGTCTAAAACAAATGTTGGCTTAATGCTGTGGTCAACTGACGTTGCCAGAATTTGTTCAAGTGAAAAGGAAGAGGAGATGAGAGAGCGAGAGAGAGAGTGAGAAGGAGAGAGAGGGAGTGAATCTTGGCCAGTGCGGCTTTCATTTCCGGCTGCCAAGAAAAACTGTCATGCAACTTCCGGCTTTCGGTGCTCTCCCTTTTTGGCTAATGTGATTGCAAAATGGCGTGCATCCGGTCGGGCTTCTATTGCCTGAGCTATCATCAGAGTTTTGGCCAAAGTCAAAAGGCAATTACCAATTGAATCTGAAAGTGCACACGTACCCCGAAAGACAAATAACCAATTTGTAGAAGCTCCTTGCGTAAATTATCTGAAATGGCCAGTGGAAAACACTCCCAGGGGAGTGCTAACTAATGTTACCGTCTTAGCTTGAATTCCGGCAATAAACATTTCAGAGATTAATTGTTAGCATAATCAGTCCACGTTGTGGAGGCATTGTTTGGAAATGGGGGGGTTTGGCTCAAAGCGAAGGCAGCTGATTTACTTGGCGTATGCGCAATATTTATGGCACATTTCCATTTAATTGTGCGTTAGAATGTTTACACACACACACACACACACACACACAATCCAACACACACAATCACACACACTTCGAGGTGGAGCTCAGCCTCAACACTTGAATTATTAGCAGACATTAATTTTTTACACCCCAAACAGGCAAAGGCTTAGCGGGCATTAGGCACTAGTTTTTCGGGGGTTGCAAAAAACTAAACCCATCCCCCCGTTGGGGCATTTTCCGAGGAACCCAAAACTCAACTGTGTCGTCATCGTTGTTGTCTTTGTCGTTGATTGACCGTAGCATTTACAGTTGGGGCCAAGAGCAGCTTTGTGGTTTGTGTATTTATATTGTGGCCGGGCCGACGTTGTTAAGTAGGTGAATTATGGCCAAAAGGCGCGTGTCATAGTCCTTTTGATAAGCAATTGCCACCTTTGGGCATAGTTTGGGCAATCGCCACAGATAATGACAAAAGTGCCCAGGCTTAAGCAATGTGTGGCTTATAAATAACCAAAATTAATCATGGCCCAAACTTATTGCCATTCTGTGTGTGTGTGTGTTGCTTTATTTCTCCTTCAAGTCAAGGGTAATTAAAATATTTAATGCTTGCTGAGAGTTGCTTAAAGTTATTTTCTTTTGTTCTACAGAAGTGCCACAATCTTTTTGTGTTGCAAGTAAGGTTTAATCCAATTACAAAGTTTATTAAATACTCCTCTTTTTTTCCCGATTGTAAGTATTACTATTATTATAATATTGGCCTCTTCATACATCGATGGGTATTTATTTTAATTGCAATTGCTTTTTCCATTTTCCAACACTACCAACAACATATTTGATGATTCATTCAAATATGGTATCATTTTAATACATTTAATATACCGCGGCGAGGCTAACCGCAAAGCCTCTCACCAAAATGACCAACAGATGGACTGGGCTAGCTGTTGGTACGTTTTGGTTGGCCAAATTAACCAAATCAGCTAAAAAGCACACAACAAATGAGCTTAAAATCGATCCAAGCAATTGGCCTAATTAAAGTGTAAACGAAGAGTGGAGTGGGGAGATTTTCTCTGATTCGAATATCGCAATGAAATCAACTGAAATAAATGAGCAGCGCTATTAAATGATTTAACGGGGCGAATGCGCAATGTGGCCAAATTCACAGTCGTTTTTAAGCCCGCCTGCATTTACATTTTGGACCGGTTAATTAACTGCCCAGGCGCATAATTAAAATTTGACATTTGTTCGGACCAAATACCAGACCAGACCAGACCAGGCCAGGCAAAAGCAAGGTGCATTGTTTTGAGCCAGGCCCGCATCGACTCTGAACCGGCTAACATGTTGGATGTTGGCTAACAATGAATAATACCCCGGCTAACCCCACAAGACCAGCTCCCATCCACATTTGTTGACTAACTTTAGCGCTCGTTATTAGTTGGCCGGCCCTGGTGACCATTAGAACCATGTTGGGTCTATATCACATATCACATGTATATATATATATATATAGTATATATATGTGATTATATATGTGTGTGTGTGTGTTTGTGTGTGTGCTTGCACTGTTTGCGGTTTTAATTATGCGGCCGTAATGGACACAATCGCACAATGAGCCGTCGCATGTGAACAGCAGCTGCAGTTGCAGTTGCACCAACGGCAAATGATTGAAACAAATGTTGCACAGTCCAAGCCAATAATCAGCGCTAATACCCTGTTTTTGTACAAAGAGTAGAAGTCTATGCTAAGAGAAGACAAAATACAAAATTGAAACTGAGCAATAAGTGATTGAGAATGAAATGAAAAGCTTGTGAGATCTTGAATCAAAAAATGCGAGACTCTAACTCAAAAATGTGGAAAAAAAAGCTTGCAACATCTGTTGAATCTTTAATTTCCAATTTAGGAATGTGAATGTGGCAAACACAGATTTTTATAATTGAACTCAAACTTATTTCATTTTCTATAAGCCCAGTTACAGGGTATATTTATCCAAAACCACCATCACAATGTGATTGCTCAGTTGTATCATATTTGAAAATTCGGGCAGATTAATGGAAAAACAGATGGAAAAAGAGAGGGAGGTGAGCGGAGACCCCCCCTTCTGTACTGTGCGTTATTGAAAGTGACCGCTGACTGATAACCAAAATGTTTAGCAGAGCGCATAATTTTTGTTGATTGCAGGCCGGGAAACACAAAAGCGTCATTCATCGCACTGCAATTGCCACATTTCAAATATCCGAAAGCAATGCGAGTTTTGAATAGAGGAGCAAAAGTAATATTACGAAAATGAATCGATTGCAAGCAATTTAAAATGCAACAAAATTCTTGACCTAAAAGTGCCAAAGAGTACTTAAGCAATTAACGGTTGAAAAAAACTTGTCATATTTTAAAATTTAATATTCAGACTTTTTTTTTAAAACTATTTCAATGCGAATCTTTTCAGCAAGTGCAGAGCAACTGTTGCCAAGTCCAAATAAAATCTGTTTAATGCCAATCAGTCAGAAAAACGTGTTTATTTTGACATTCCAATTGTGAGGCGCTGAAAGCCTAGTCTCGATTCGACCCAGTGCCTTCTTTCTGCACAAATCTAATTTTAAAACGACATTTTTCTTCGTTTTTCTTTTTTTTGCTCCTTTTTCAGTGATTTTCAATAATTTTTCATACGCCAATGGCGTCAAATAGCTAACAGGCTTCTCATCTCTTCGCTCCTTCAACACCTACCACGCGGGGGCTGAGGCTGAGGCTGAGCAGACGTCATGTCTGTGTCAAATAAATAGAAAAGAGTCGAAGAAGAGAACGGAAAAAGAAGAAAATAGGAAAAAAAATTTTTGTTGTATTGTGTTGACTTGCATTTGACAACTTAATGAATTTTCCGCCCATTTTCCATGGGTAGCGGGCGAAAGATGCGCGCGAAAGGCGTGTAATGACATTTTCAAGTAATTCATCAGCATAAATCATTTTTCGAGTGGCAAGTGGCAAGTTGGCGCCCTCTGCAGTGCACTTTAGCAACTCACATAGTTTAACCCTAATACGTGCGATATATTTTCGGTGTGGTTTATGAGAAAACTTTTCGTTTTTTTAAGCACAACGCATTTTGATAGAAAAATAGCAAAAAAAGAAAAAACTTAGCTACGTGCGATAAAAAAGAAATGAAAGAGAAAAATGCAAAGAAAAACACATGTCATAAATGTCTGGCAACTCTGTCCAGGCTGAAACATACATGTATATACTTTTGACAATGTTCAAGTTCCCTCCGCATGGAATATGCTTGCCGGAAAAACTTTTATTTTTATGTTTTATGTGATTGGGGGCACTAACAACAACAACAACAACAACAACAGCAACAACAACTGTAACAATCTGGCATCACATCAAGTGCTTTCTTTGTGTGTGTGTATTTTGGAAGGAAGTGTGTGTAGATTTTACTTGTAATTTGCTTTTATGCTTTATCGCTTGCTTGATTTTTATTATGATTATTATCGTGGGAATTACGCAGCAAGTTTTTTTCTCCGATTTTTTTCGCCTTTTTTTTAGTTTCTCTGGGGGCCAAAGATTTGTTGTTTGGAGTTGTGTTTTGTATGGAATTTTCGAGTGATTTATTGGGTCAACGGTGGACTTGATATTTGTTTGTTGAATGTTGTCCCCATTGTTGTTGTAATATTTGATGTGCCTTTGATGACTTAAGCCTGACAGATTGTGTAGATTGAATGGCGGAGCCAAAAAAAGGCAATTGATTGCTTGGCTGCTCCGGACAGTTGTTGAGAGTTTGAAGTGCTGCCTAACTAATCTAATCGAAAAGTTAACAATGCTCTTAAATCTAAAACTCACGCACAAATTAATAAGCTATTGAAGTAGACAACAATGTGGAGCCACATTTGGGAGACTTACCTAAAACGAGACAAAAGAGAAGAGAAAGTTAGTAAAGCACATTTCAGCAAACTTAGTATAAAATCAGAACTAAAAGTAATAATATAATAAATATATTTGAATTATATCCATAAATATTAACCCTTGAAACTCATAGCATTATTTTTTAAAATATGTCATATATATTTGAGTTCATCTTAAAGTATTTGTACATTCATTTCAATTGAAGTTAACTGATGAAAGCGCAGACATTGATTGCAGCTGGAGTTAATCCAAAGATGAAATTAAGGCTTTCACAACTGGTTTGTACAAGGATAAAAATCTGGCCAATGATTCTTATAATAAGCAGCACAAAATTCGTCTACAAAAGAGAGTATGAGAAATGTGCAATCAATAAAAAATGAGCATGGCCAAAAAAGAGACAGTCATATTTACCGATGTTGGTAATGTTGGTAGTGATGGTAGTGTTGGTAGTGATGGTAGTGTTGGTAGTGATGGTACTGTTGGTAGTGATGGTACTGTTGGTAGTGATGGTACTGTTGGTAGTGATGGTACTGTTGGTAGTGATGGTACTGTTGGTAGTGATGGTACTGTTGGTAGTGATGGTACTGTTGGTAGTGATGGTACTGTTGGTAGTGATGGTACTGTTGGTAGTGATGGTACTGTTGGTAGTGATGGTACTGTTGGTAGTGATGGTACTGTTGGTAGTGTTGGCAGTGTTGGAGTTGGTAATGTTGGTAGTGTTGGTAGTGTAGGAGTTGGTAATGTTGGTAGTGTTGGAGTTGGTAGTGTTGGTATTGTTGGAGTTGATAATGTTGGTAGTGTAGGAGTTGGTAATGTTGGTAGTGTTGGAGTTGGTAGTGTTGGTATTGTTGGAGTTGGTAATGTTGGTAGTGTTGGAGTTGGTAGTGTTGGAGTTGGTAATGTTGGTAGTGTTGGAGTTGGTAGTGTTGGAGTTGGTAGTGTTGGAGTTGGTAATGTTGGTAGTGTTGGAGTTGGTAATGTTGGTAGTGTTGGAGTTGGTAGTGTTGGAGTTGGTAGTGTTGGAGTTGGTAGTGTTGGAGTTGGTAGTGTTGGAGTTGGTAGTGATGGCGTTGGTAGTGTTGGAGTTGGTAGTGTTGGTAGTGTTGGAGTTGGTATTGTTGGAGTTGGTAGTGTTGGAGTTGGTATTGTTGGAGTTGGTAGTGTTGGAGTTGGTAGTGTTGGAGTTGGTAGTGTTATTGGTTCTGTGGATAGTGTTAGCAGAGGATTGAGATTCGTTGTTGTTGTTGGATCTGCTGGTGTTGGATCTATTAGATCTGTGGTTGGTGTTTGCAGTGCATTGAGACTTCTAGCTGAAGTTAACGCATCGGCAGTCGGTATGTCTTCCCGCAAAATGTTTAACAGACGTAGCAGACGCAACAGGGTTTCTGCCACATCCTCGGTTCCATAGGTGCAGTTGGCGGTGCTCAAAGCGATGCAGACAATCAGGCTGAAGCGTAGAGCAAACATGTCGAAGTCGAGTTCAGAACTTGGTGAACTGTGCTGCATTCGAGACGAACTCTGGCCTTTTACGTTCGTCGATTCAGGTTAGCATAACACCCCACGTCGATAATTCAAATCAATTGGTATATTGGAACGTGTTATTCGATTTCAATTGCGTTCCTCCACTTTCTCTTTAGCAAACATTATCAGCCGAAGACGTGCTTTCACTTATACAACACTCTGTGATCATTCTGTTTATAGTTTTATTGAGTCACTTGCATTAAGTAATTCAATGAGTAAGCTGCACATTCGTTTTAAAGCATTTAATCGAGTGCTGTTATCATTTTTTTGTCTCTACGGCTCGTTTCTAGTTTATTAGAAAATGCCATCTAATCGATGTTTGTGTAAACTGCTCTTAGCCCCAAACGACTCAATTTCCATATTCATCGGGTGCAACACAAAGCATCTAAAAATCCCTTCTGCTGCAGTTGTTGCGAGGCCAACCACTAAGACCACAAAAGGCTCAAAACCGTAAGTAAAACCAACCAAAAGGAAGGGGGGGAAAATGGAAAAGCAACGAGAAAAAAAATAAAGAAAAGCTAAACTTCTGCAAGTGCAGAAAGGACGCCATCTAGCGGACGTTGGGAGCGTTGTTTAGCAACTGGCAAAGTGCTTCCAGTTCGACGGAAGCAGTGAGTGTGAAAGAAATGTGTGTATGTGTATGTGTGTGTGTGCTTGGCATGCAAAAAGCACAGCTAACAATATGAGACAGGACAACTAGTTGTCGCTGCAGGAGGCAGTCACACACACACTCACACACACTCACACACACACACACAAGCGTAGGCCACTAAAAACACACGTGTGTTGACATGTGTGCTGGAGGTGTGTGTGTGCCAGTGTGTGTGCGAGTCTATGTGTGTGTGTATTTAACAGCAAAGTCAAGCACTTGTGATATGCACAGCAGAAAATCCAAATTTAATGACCAAGTAAAATAGACACCAAAGTCGATGCGATGTGGATGCTGCAGCAGAGGTCGGTGTATGTGTGTGTGTGTGTGTGTGTGTGTGTGTGCGTGAGTGTTGTGTGGGGATGTGGGTTTGTGTGTGCTTAAGGCGTGGCACTGATGTTAGTTGAATATTTGCGTTTGACTCGACATACGCTTTTGTTATCCACATGAGTCCTTGTTGTCCTTTCCGCCTCTCTTTCTTTGATACCCTTGCACGGTGGATATTCAAGTCTTATCGGTCGCATCCGGTTTATATATATATATATTTATAACTGATAATTTTAGGTAATCTCAATTTTCTCTTACATTCTTGGCACTTACAAAATTCCAATTGTTGAACCTTATAGTTCTTGGACTTTGATTAACAGGGTATCTCAATTTCGGTCTACCTCAGCTTGATGCTCTTTTTTGCTTCCTCTTTTTTTTGGTTTTTGCAATTGGATATGCCTTTTTGTGCCTCACGGCTCTGTTAATGTTGACAATGCGCAGCCAAGGACTTGAAACGAGGCGGAGGCAGGAGGCGTGGCAAAGAGGTTGGCAACCGATCCTGCCCCCTAACTGGGCTGCCTGTTCTGTTCTGTCCTGTCTTGTTCTGTCCTGTTCTGCCCTGTTCTGCCCTGTCCATGTTGATGGAGTGTTGTCATGGCGCATCGTTAACTTTGCAACTAAGTTGAAAACACACACACTCAGACAGAAAAACACACACACACATACACACACTCAGATACAGTTAGTACTTTTGGCCGTTGGCAAAGCCAAATGACATTGACATCGACATCTCGACATCGCCATCGACATCTCCCGACACGGACATGCAACCATCATCAGAGCATCAGCAAGGAGGGGTGGCGGAGGCAGCAGCAAGTAACTCTTTTCAGTCTCCACTCGCCTTGTGGCTGCCACAGCTCACACATTATGGCAAATTATGACATTGACAATGCCCCGACAATCCAACCTGGCCATAACGTGTCCTGTTCCACCTTCACCCTCCGCCGGCTCTTCTCTGCCTTGCCGTGACCGGGTGTCACATTTCTTAACATGACCCCGTTGCCTGTCAGTTTTGCATGCAATTTGTTGCGGCATGCCACATACACATCCGCAACACTCTAAATGAATATTTCATGAGTCGAAATTAAAGATTAAAGCAACTTATATTTCTACTTGCCACAGGGATATGTGATAAGTACACAATTTGTTGACTCTCAGAACTTGCACCCAACCTAAATCGAGATTTATTTGTAGTCCTTCCTAGGAGTAAACATATAGTTTTAACCTACGATGACAGTTAGAAAAACATATGCACGAAACCAGTTTATCAAATCTCAAATCTATCCAAGATCCTGCGACATTTGAGTGTGTAAAATGTGCACTTGCCTCCGCGATCCGGCGGAAAATTCGCAGAGGTACAAAAGCGAAGGAAAACTGTTAAGTGTTAAAAAGTGCTGCATACTTATCAGCGTCTGCCACTCGTCCTTGCAACTGCAACTGCAACTGCGGCAGCTGTTAAATTTTATTTTCATTTCGAATGCGTTTGTTGCGCACACAACTCAAATAAATACCGTAAAAGAATGTAAAAAAAATAAACTCAGCCAGAAAAGTTGATGGATAAAAAAGTGAAGCAGATTTTTTCTTACTTTTTTGGAGGCAACCTTCTTTTTTGGTAGTTTTATTTCAATTTCAGTTGCTCTTTCGCTTTGTATTGTTTATGTTTTGCATTACAAATGACTTTTTACATTTATTTTTTTCGTATTTTGTTGAGTGTGTTTTACGTGCGAGCATTTGAAAAATTCCAACATTTTCATTGCGCCTGAGCTGAATGAAATGTATGTGCATATATTTTTATATTCCTGCGGCGTTCATTCATGCGTTTCGTTCGGGTCGCGATCCAGATTTGCACCCAGTCCACCCATCCCAATCAACGCCACGTTACGTTGCAAGCAGCGCAGCGCATCACAGCATTTGATTTTGTGATTCATGCATAATTACGAGCATAGTGAGTGTATTTCTATATGTATTCATGGAATGTATTTGGTATTCGAGTCTCTGACACGCACATAAATCAAATGCAATATATCTCAGACAAGCAGGACACAAACACACACCGGAGTAACAAATGTCAAAACAAATCCTCACCAAGGAACCTGTCATGTTGTTGATTCTGCTCCATCCCCAAATGAATGCTCCTTAAATATGTGAGGATTATTTGGTACGAAGCACGTTAGAAGTGAGCGTATTTTTATGCTGAGGGGACACTCATTTACATTCATAGTTTATTCTTATAGAGAATATTCAAAATGTATAAAACAAAACTCGGCAACAAACGAGTTTTGTTGACGAATTCCATGGAAATCCAATAAAACTCATTCGTGCTCAGCACAAAGTAAAAGTTAGCATACTTTTGGGAGCAGCAATGGAAACTTTTCTTACTTAAGAATATTTTCTAAATTATTGCTTTTAGACCGAGTGCATTCATCATTCATTTCGCATTCATAATACAGCATTCATTTTCTTTATTATTTTACCGTTTTGAATGCTTCATAATCTCTTTACTTTTAATCTCTCAAGGATTGCACCACATTTGTGTGGCTATTCATGCAGACAGCCGCCCGCTTAGAGCAATTTTTAGTATGTTCTTTAATTCCATTAGGAAACTTTTTGCTCACTTTACAGGACATCTTTTTTGGCCAAACTTTAGACATTAAAAGCGACCATTTACCGCAATTCCCACCACCCACCACCCACTACCCACTGCCCATTCCACGATCCGCTTAATGCTTTAAGTGTAAAGCGGTCAAAATTCAATTAAATTTAAATGTGTGTCGGGGCTATTGTTGCATAAACTTTGTGTCCAGAAAGTTTTGCGGCGACAGCGTTTTTTGGTCAATTGAAAGCAATTACAAAAATACTCATTCAAATGTGCGAATAATGCCAAAAATTGTGGCAACAAGAACAAAATTTAAAAGCCAAAAGCAAAGAGTTATTTCATGGATTAAGTTGGGAAATGCGATTTGGCTTAAAGCCTTTGGCTTTGGTGCTTAACTTGAAAGTCACGTGGCCAAAAATGTGCAGGGGTTTTTCCCGGGAAAGCATACCATTTTCTTGTTGTTATTCTTATGGCAACTGTTATTGTTGTTGTTGCTGTTGTTGTTGTTGTTGTTGTTGTTCAACTTCTACTTCTTTGTAAGCAGCTAGTTTTTCTTTGCATTTTGTTGGTGTTATTATTATTATTGCCAGAATTTTAGTTAGCTTGAGAAATTGTTATGATTCTGTGCAACTTTTTGTTGCATACTTTATCGGGCAACGGTTGCCAGAGTTGCCTGTTGAACTAAAAAAGACAAAACACAAACACACAGACACACACGTACAAAATGGCTGCCCGTGCACATAATACAAAATGGCTGCCGGCAGTAACTAACAAAAGCAATTGCAGCACAAAATGTGGCACGCAGCCGAGGGCGGGTGGTGGGCGTGTCGTAACAAGCAATCATTGCGTGGATTTTACAAGCGAATATACGTTATATGAAGTACGAGTAATTAATAGCTCCAGAGCACACACAAAGCGCCTAAGCACACACACACACACACACAGAAACACACACATAAGCTTATTGTTATAGCTATTGTTGTTGGTTGGGTCCAGTAATTAAAAGATTAATTTTTAATGTGCGCTTAGTGAGAGCAGCACTAAAGTGAACCCGATTCCAGCATTTGCTGCGTCGCGACACATTCAAGTAAAACAAGCAAGTTGGCTACAATCGAAAAAGCTAGACTAACAGATACCCTGTAGTGGAATCTTTGCCTATCTCAAGTAACCAGAAAATGATTGCTTGCAATACATAAAATCAGTTAAATATACCAGAAGATACATTCCAAATTTTATATAAGCAGACAGACGTATGGATATGTCTGAATCGACTCTGCTGTCGATGCTGCTCAGGAATATATATATATATATATATTATGGCTTCGGGGCTGCTTTCCTCTGCCTGTTTACATACTTCAATATACCCTTATTCTACTTTTACAATGGGTTTTAGGGTATAAAAAGGATTTGGCTAATGGCCATTTCGACTTCTATACACACACACACACGCACACTCCTACACACACATACCGTTATCCAAGCACACATTGTTATTTATGCTCCGTAAACAGATTTTTTCATCAGCTAACCCCGAAAAACTGCAACTTTATGAGCCAATTGTGTGTGTTTTGTGCTCTTTTCATCCTAGTGGCATCTCTTTCTAACCCTCGCCAACTCTCTCCCTCTCGCACACAGCGCATATATTGTTATCTGGTTCTGTTAAATTTTTCATTATTACGCGTCGAGTTTTCCGCCGCTTTTTTTTATTTCATATATATTTTATTCTGCTCTTTTATTTTTTTTGTTTTCCGCTGCAAATGAAATGTGCACAGGTTTAAATTTTTCATACAGTTTGGCTTAAACCCATTTCCTTTTTTTTTTTATTGTTTTCCGTACACTTGATTAAAAAACCAGCAACAGCAAAGGATACTCAATTAAATATTAAACTATCAAATAAATAAACTCGAAATGTAAATAGACAAAAAAACACAAATATTATTTGTACAGATGAAAAGCGCGCTGAAGCGCAGCTCGTTGGAAAACTTATTATAAATAATTGGTTAGATTTCGCAATTGATTTGTGATTATCATTTGAGCCAATTAAATGAGAGCGAAAAGCCGAATCAACAAATATTTACTGAATTGCAAAGCTTTACAAATGAAAATGGCATGTTTGAGCTGCTAACGGATTACATTTAAATATTTACGCTTATACAACCCAATGGAACTTGGCTAACAGAGTTATGCAATTAATTAACCATCAAATTCAATTCATTTTGCTATAAATAATGAGGAGTCCAACAACATTTCGAACATTTAAATTTATATATATTCAACATTTTCTAATATGCTGAAAAGCGTGATTTTAGTTAGGCAAACTTTTGCAATTTAGCTGAAAAACCACCAGGAAAAATAAGACCACCGCACCACAGAAACCACCCAGACTAAACCACTGCTTCACATAACTTTTGAAAAAACATTAATCGTCATTTTGTAGTCGTTTCTCTGGCGCTTATCGCCTCGCCTGCTGACTGGCAGCACCACTTGCCCCACTTCGTCCCCCCTTGGCTGCATCCTTTCTTAGCCTTATCGGTGTCAACAGCTTTTCGCTTTGCACGTGCACTACCATTAATACTTTGAAGATGGCTAAAAGTAGCCAACACGTTTATAAATTGTTTGTGTTTGCACAAAAGAGACGAAAGCGCGCATAATTAGCAGCAATACAAAAACAAATAAACGCCAACAACATCAACAGCAAGTTGGACAGCCAATTAGCCAGCAGAGAGAGAGAGAGAGAGAGAGAGAGAGAGGGGAGAAAGAGAGAGCCTCAGAAATGTCGCTCAACCAAATAAACACAACAAATTACACGCTCCGTTTATTGTTGCGCCAACCAAGAAAAAAAATATACCCTATTAAAATGAGGCAAAAGTTAAATGGTTATTTGATACATGCAACAATTACAGTTAACCAAAACCCCAAAAGGCCACTGCAGTTGTTGCAACTTTGTTGCTGACGTGTCGCGGGGCAAGGAATACAAATTACAAATTAAAAATGAAAAAAAAACAATGTGACAAACAAGTGTCGATCCATTGTCAGTAAATTAACCAAGCGAATGAGAAATATATATACATATATATATATATATATATATGTGTGTGTGTGTGTGTATTTTGCCTGAACTAATAACCGCAGAATGTCTAAAAGCTGATTAAGCTGCGGTTAATGAGCCAACCCACTAGACGTATTAGACAACCCCACCTCCAACGAAAGCTAAACGCTGACATCGCTGCTGCCTCCTCCAGTTACAATGCTCATGGGGCATATCAGTTGTCGCAAGGTGTTGCACAAGTCGCGGAGAAACGCGACAAGTTCAACCGCAAAACACTGACAGGGGGACAAGTTCAGACTCTGATCAGAAGTTAATGGCAATGAAATGTGGTTGCTTCTAAACCGACAACAACAACAACAAGAAACAGATGTGGCTCTGACGTCAGCATGGCAGGTATTAAATTTATTAACTGTATAAGAAGGCTAATCAAAAGTTAACAAATTACGTATTAATGAACAATTTCTTATGAAATTCTGTCAAAAAACAATGACAAAGAACAAAATTTACCCAAATCATTTGCATTCATTGTCATTAATAAAACTGTCAAAATTTGCCGTTTTTAATTTCTAGCAACGGTAAAGATAAAACCAGCCACAACCGCAACTAATTAGCCAAAAAGTAAATATTAATAACCCTCTTTAGATGATAACCAACTCAAAATGCAGCCAAAACTGCGAGTCAAATCAGTATCTTAAAAGGGTCAAAAGGCTGTCCAAAATTAACCAAGAAACGCAACAGAAGCAACAACAACAACAACAGCAACAAGTGATCAACAACAACAAGAAGACTCAAGAGAGGTATTTGCAACCAGCTGCCCATTGGCTGCCCCACGACAGTGGCAAGGGTAGTCCATATGTGCTGCTATCGGCAAGCGATGTGGCACCCGCCAAACGTCGTTCGCCCACCTGCCACAATGTGTTGCATGAGCCGCGATTACGTTTGGACACACCGATGGAGCCACTGGTGCGTGGCATACGCATTAGCATCTGCGTGGAACACACACGCTTCCCGCTAATCGGAAAGGTGGCCAAGGGCATGGGTCTGAGCCAGGTGCCCGAGCATCGGCTGTGGAACGTTCAGTGGTGCGACAATACACCACATTTTGATCTGCTCAAGAGCATGAAGCGTTTCCAGCAAATCAATCATTTTCCCGGCATGAGCGAAATCTGTCGCAAGGATCTGCTCTCCCGCAATCTGAATCGAATGCTCAAAATGTATCCCGGCGATTATTGCATCTTTCCCAAGACCTGGCTGCTGCCCACCGAGTGAGTTTGCCCATTGAGATTTGAGAGAGATATCTTTCCTCATCTGTGAGATCTTGCAGTGCCTACGATGTGGCTGTCTATGCCAACAGACACAAGCGCACCTTCATCCTCAAGCCATATTCATCAGGCCAAGGACGCGGCATTTCGCTGACCAATAATCTGCAGTCTGTGGGTAGACAGGAGAAGCTCATCTGCCAGACCTATATCGAGAGGGTGAGTGCTGAGCATAGCTGGGATACTCTTCCCTCCTCCTCCTCTTACCCACTGCTACCTCCTTCTCTTTGCAGCCACTGCTTATCGATGGCTTCAAATTTGATTTGCGTGTCTACACGCTGGTCACCTCGGTGGATCCGTTGCGCATCTTTGTCTACAACGAGGGTTTGGCCCGGTTCGCTACCAACAAGTACAAGCCACCGGCATTGGGCAACAGCGATAACCTGTTTATGCATTTGACCAACTATTGTGTGAATCGACGCAACTCCAATTATGATGCCGGCTGTGGAGTTGCCGGTGGCTTCAAGCGTAAGTTGAGCGCCTACAATCGGTGGCTGGTTGAGCATAATTACAGTGTGGACGAGTTTTGGGCATCTGTCGACGATGCGATTATCAAAACGCTGATTAGTGCCTGGCCCGTGCTGAGCCACAATTATCAGATGTGCTTTCCCAAGCACGATAAGATTCAGGCATGCTTTCAACTGTTGGGCTTCGATATCCTGGTCGATTGGAAACTGAAGCCATATATCCTGGAGGTGAATCATACGCCGAGTCTGTTGGCCGGCGAACCGGTGGATGTGGAGGTGAAACGACCACTGATCAAGGACACCTTGAATCTGATAAGCACTCCGCTGGTGGATAAGGAGGAGATCATAAGGGAGGATCGCGCCTTGCTCAGGGATCGTTTGATGCGGCAAGCGAATCGCAGACGTGTCGAGACCCCACCACCCAAGGGAATCCCATCGGAGACTCAACGCGCCGCTGGTGGTGCTGACATTGATCACGAATGCTCCTTGAGTGTTTTGGCACAACAGATTGCCTGGGAGGAGAGTCATATGGGCAACTATCGACGCATTATGCCGCCGACAGATGGCGCTCGTCACAATTACTATTTCAAGTTCTACAATCAGTTCAAGAAGGTGTCCCCATTCAAAGAGACGCACCCAAATCAAATCAAGGATCGCGAGCAGTTAAGGCAACAAAAATTGCAGGAACAGCTTCAAGACAAACACGATCAATTGCAGCGACGGAGGGAAAATCAGCTGGTTGCACGCCACAAACTGCAGCAACAGCGAAAGAAAGAGAGGACGGTGGGCATTTGGCAAATGCTCAACAAACGTCAATTCGCATTAAAAGCAACAAAGCCGGCAACTGAGAAGCAAACGACGCCAGCCAAATCCACGACAAATGAGGCTGCCAACGACAACAACAACAACAAGTTGCAGCGTTTTAGGCACAAACGCAGTCTGGTTTCTATCGGCGCACGACGACGCCGTCAGCTGCAATGCCAGCAGCGACGCACCCGACTCCTGGCCTGGGAATCCCGCCAGGATGCCGAGTTCCTCGTCAAGCATTGCATAGCGGCGGGCAACTCAAATATTTTGCCAACCAACAGACCCGAAAAGAGCAACAGCCACAACAACAACAACGAGGCCAATAAAGAAAAATTGGTTGCCAAACATTGGTTGCCCGAGTCCATCGATGAGCAGGACAAACAGCTGGAGGCCGATTGGCGCTCAGAAAGAACAACAGCTGTTAATGGTAGGCAACTCCAGGAGCTGGTGAGTTGAAAAATCGAATCTGGTTGCAGTCGAAATTCTCCATTTAAAAAAAAAAAGAAAACAATATTTTTATGTTTTAAATATTTTACGCATTGCAACTGGGCATTCTTAATTCAGCTGCTTGTGTGATTTTCCTTTTTTCCCGGAAAAACTCCAAGTCTGCTTAACTTTGTCCATTCTCCATTCTAGTTTTTCCATGAAATGTTTGAGCGCGGAAATCTCACGAAAAATGATATCAAGCTCTTCCCAACGCTGCTGTATCGCATACTAACGGATAAAATGAGCCAAGTTAACGACAGACAGCTTAAAAGTGACTCCAGCTAATTGCAAGACTTGAAAATTTAAATTTCTAATTAATTTACAAAAGTATCTTTTTTTAATTTATATTTTCAGCACAATATTTGTTTAAAATTACACAAAGAAACATATTTAACCACTAAATTGATTGTTCATATTTATAATTATTAATAATAAATTGCTTGTCTTTAATTCCATGTTGACAACTTTTTTAAACTAAGCAAGCAACAATTTAATTGCAATTTGCGCACAAAACTTGAACAATTTTTGTTTGTTGTCACCCTTTAAACCCATTCTTCCCCGCCATCAGATTACTAGGCTTAAATCTGATTCCTACCCTTGCAAAGATATTTATAGATATTTTTTTTTTACCCCCCAAACCCATAAAACATGTTTTCTGCAGACATGATAAAAAAAACAGAGACTCATATCAGCAGCTAGAAAAAAGGCATCGATTTGTCAAAGGCGCAGCCGGCGACTCTCAAACTCCACCGCTAACAGCAACCCCAACAGATACTTCTAACCCCACACACACACACCCACACACACACACACACACACATTTACACACACAAAGCTGAGCCACTAACATCTTGCGCTTTGATGGCATCGCATGCATAAACAAAATGCAACACACAATACGCGACTGGCAGCTGCCTCACTTGTGTGGCACGGTTTGAGTTGGGGGTGTTAGTCTTCAAACTTGCATTATTGAAAACTGTAGAGTCGGTTATATCGCATATATATGTACCATATGCAAAACAGTACCACAGCCACTCCCCCCTTCTTTTCAACGATCTCTTTGTCTGCCAAATCGCGGTTGCAGCAGGAGGACCTGACATCGCCAAGGCTACACTTAGAAAAACCAGAATAAATGATTTTTTATTGTTTATTTATTTTATAAACATTTTATATATTTTATGAATTTTTATCATTTTATTTCTAATTTTCTTTTTAGTGCAATTTTCTAAAACTTAGTTCGTTTGTTTTCGCTCAGTGTATGCTCGTCTATAGTCTATGCTTTCTGGTCTATGGCTTTTGCTTTGGCTTTGGCTTTGGCTTTAGACGTCAACGCGTGTCCTGCCTCGCATTTGAGCAGCTTTTTGTTGCCTGTCTTTTTGCCTCGCCCGGCTGCAGTTGGCTGTTTTGCACATGTGTCACACACATATTGAAAATTGTGCAGCAGCAGCCCTCGTTGCATTGCATCGCTTTTCTCTTGGCTTATGGTTGGCTGACTGGCTTCCCAGGCTTCCCCAGGCTGCCTTGCTGCCTTCTGGCCAACAAAGTCTGGGAGCACACATAACTGTTCTGATAAGCCATTTCAAAGCGGGTTTTACATATGCCAACCATCCCTTTTTTGCCGCTGCTGTTGCTGCTGTTGCTGCTGCTGCTCGTGTGGCACATGGGGCACGCTTAATATTTGATTGAACATTGTTGCGCCTGCTGCTGCAAATACTTTTATTGCATTCCCTACAATATCCACTACTTCTCTTCTCACTTCTCTTCTCTTCTCTTCTTTTATCCATTCTTCTTGCTCCTTGCCATTGTTGTGATCAGCTTAAAGTTTAAGTTGGGCGGCTTACGCCGAAAGTTTTCGTTTTTCGCCTGCACTTTCCACATATGCAGCACAAAATTTTCCTTTTGATGCTTTTAGTGTCGTCTTATTAAAAACTTTTTAATCTTATCTCCGCCTGCGTTCCCCAAATCCCCATCCGCTCCCCCCCTTCGCCCAGAGTTGCTGCCTTTTGTTCTCATAAAATTTCTACCAGCTCATCCTCTTCATCTGACCAAGCACGCTCTCCTCTTCTTCTTCATCTTCTTTTCCATCATCCTCATCATCATCTAACAAAGCTGCGGAAATGAATGAAGCACTGCAATGGCAAAACTTTTAGCACACTTTACTTTCTATTTTTTTCTTTCTTTTTTTTTTTGGCATATTTGTTGGTTGTCTAAGAATGTCTATAAACGTGTATTGGTGTGTGGGTGTGGGTGTGTGTGTGTGTGTGTGTGTGTGTGGAGTGTCTACATTGTTGACAAAAGTTCGGGTTGCTATTAGGGGTCGTTTAGCCTGCGATTAGTTGAACTAAGTCAGTCGCCGTCAGAGTCGAACTTGCCACTTGGCTCTGATCGGCAGCTCTTTTGGAAACTTTGGCAAAGTTACTCAAAATTGGGCAATGCCTCAATTGGGAAAAGTGCAACAAACTTGACACAAATTAAGAACTCTTGCTACAAAGAATTTAGTATTTCGGCATTTTATTAGCTGCAGAGAAGTAGCGAAACAAAAGCCAAACTTTATCGATTGAAATGCAAAACTAAAAAAGCAAAAATTCAACTCTTTTTTAAAGCTATTCATTTTTGAGCAGGCTATAAAAAAACTCAGTCGAAACTCAAGATATGAATTTACTGTTATATGCATATTTGGCTTATGCGATAAGAAGATACATTAAATACCAATAACAAACAGCTAACGCAACTCGGGAAAACAAGATTGCAACTTTTGATGCAAATACTCGAGTCATAAACATTTTAATAACGGTATATATATATACATACATATTGAGGTGTTTGCACTACTCAAACAGATGTGTGTATATCTTATGTATTACATGCATTTCCTTATACACTTTTCATCTTATCAGCCAAAAAGCATAATGTGCTCTTAATCTTCATAACAACAACAACAGTGAAATTACAACGGAGCCAAGCTGCGAAATGCAACAATCCAGAAATCCATAAAAAGAGTGAGGGAAACAAAGTCGCGAGTCCGCCGGAATTTCAGCTGCAGAAGGAAGCCTTTTAATTTGTGCCATAAAGTCAGAAAAGGAATTGCTTAATTCCATGACAAACACTCGGCAGCAACATAAGCAACAGCAGGAGGAGGAGGAGGAGCAGGGGCAGCAGGAGGAGCAGGAGCAGGAGCAGCAGCAGGAGCAGCAGTTGCATAAGTGCATCTAAAGGATATGCGAGGCGGCATCCACTCAGAGCAGAGCATCCAAAATCCCACGGCGATGACTTAAATCAACAAAAGATTTATGCCAGACACAGCTCCCGATTGAGGGGGCAAGAAAAAATCCGACAAGCAAACCAGGCATATATGTATATATACGTATATATATATATATATAAATCCAGCAAGTTGGACTTAATGCCACACTGAATACAGACGGCAGCAAGTGCAACAACAGCAACACCACGAAAATAATGCTCAGCTAAATGTCAGTCAGTCAGTCAGTCAGAAAGGCAGATTGGGAGAGTGGGTTGGAGTGGGTTGGATTGGACTTGTGGGTGGAGTGTACTCCCTGCTCCCTGCTCCCTGCTCCCTCATCTCTCCACCCTCCTCCCCCTCCCATGTTGGAGTTGCAAATGGTTTCTGCCATTTTTTGTTGTATATGCGAATTAACATGTCTGCTCCGAGACTGAAGCCAGTGCTGCTCTATATCCCTGGCAATATCCAGGGCTATATAGCACAGCACTCTCTATATGCACATGTCAACCAGCATATGTACACACACATATATATATGTATATATATATATATACATGTTGGACTGTGTGGCACAAATAATTTGCAGTTTTACAGTTTTCCACCGCTTTTATGCTGCATGTTTTCCACTTCACAGGATTTTATGTGCCACTATGCTCGACTCAAGTGTTGGAAAATACAATTGCCAGCACACATGGCACACTCACCAGCACACACACGCACACACACACATGCATGTGAGAAAAAAAACACACATTTCCGCATTTGTTTTGTTGTTAGGTCTTTTTTTTTGTTTTTGTTTTTGTTTTGTTTTGTTTGTGTTGCGCCGCCAAATGTTTTTGCCTTTGCTAAAAAGACAATAAACTGTGTCAGTGCGGGCCAACAAAAGTGTGAATGTGCGTACGTCTAGATACCCTGTAAAAAATATGCATAGCAGAGATGGGGCATATCATTTCAGCGGATTACTGCAACAACTAAAAATATGTAAATACGCTTTTCATTCGTTTTTCCCAGACGATTTTGATGAAATCTTTACAAAGGATTAATTGTGAAATTTTCACGATTAGAAAAATATAACTTTTAAATTTTGACTGTTTTTGGTTTTCTCGAAATTTTATTCCAAATTTCAAGTCTCTACTTTCTCTAATCCCTAGCTATACTCTGCTTTTATATATATATATACTTTATAGGGTCGTAAATGCTTTTATCTTCCTGTTTATTTTAAAACTTTTCCCATCTTCCGCATCCCAGAAAACATATGTTTTTTATGCGTACAAAATTACGCGAAGAGTTTCGCTGCATTTTTATTTAAAGATTTAATATATTTTGATACTTTCAAAGTAAAGTTAAGTAAAAGTTTGGCAAATATTGTTTAATATCATAATATCCATTATAGTATTATAGACTCAACAATTTTAAATGCATCTGTAACTGTATTTGTTTAGCCTACTACATTCAGTGTCTGCATCTGCATCTGTATCTGTATCTATATCTGCATCTGTATCTGTATCTCTATCTGCATCTACATCTGCATCTGTATCTGTATCTGTGTCTCGCTTTTAAGCAACATGACAAATCCTTGAGTACTTTATGCATTTTGTATGCATTTTTGTTGCATTGTTTTTTTTTATAATTGTTGTTTATTCTTTTGCTGTTGTTGTTGGTGCTGCAGGTTGTTACACATCTAACAATGAAGGCTGACTAAACACTTAGCTTAAATATACACACACGCACGACACACACACACACACACCAACACACGCACACACACACACACACCAACACACGCACACACACACACACACCAACACACGCACACACACACACACTCCAGACCTATCCTTATTCCATATTTGTTGATGCTTTAAAGTGTCACACAATTTTCCGGCCAGTTTGTAGCTAAATAGTAACACATATTTGCCACAAAGCCAGTGTGGCGCTCCCGAAGTATCCACAAAAGGCAAACACACATGCTACGTGCCCCTTGCCCCGTTCCCCCCCTTTTGCCATAGTCATTGAAAATCCGACCCAGAAAAACATAAGCAGCATCAACACAAGTAAACCAAAAGCTTCCTCTAGCTGCCAGCTTTAGCTGCCACTCTGCACCGGCAACAGTGTGGCAAATAACTGTTGTCACACCATAGACCACACACACAATACACACACACATAGACAAACAATATATATAAAAAGATTTATATATATATATATAGATATAGATATATTGTATGTATTCATAGATCCTGCTTGTTGAGCTGTGCTCAAGTGTGCGACAAGTTTTTGCAGCCACTCACAACAAATTGCCATGGATTTTCCGTTTTTCATCGCCTTTGCCAAAAAAAAAAAAACAGAAAGGAAAACTTTACGACAAAGTAGCTTTAAAATACTACTACTAAAAAAAACTATGCTTGACTTAGAAATACCCCTTTTGTGCTGTGACAAGCAGACTGAATATAGACTCCAATCAAGTTTGATTTCTGATAAGGCTTACACGATTTGTACTGAATATGGATATATATAAATTCCTATACATATATAATATCAAGGAACATTCCTAGCTGTCAGTTGCTTCATCTCATACCCCATTTCAATTCCGTTACAGGGTATACAAAATATGCTTGTGCGATTTATGGCTCAGACTAAAAAATAAGCTGCATCCACAACAACAACAGTCACAATAATGATGACAACATAAAGTTGATATATATATAGATATAGATATATATGTGTGTATATGGTTAAGTCTAGCATAGTATACAAATATTTTTTGGCGTGTACTTACAACTGTGATGGGATAGAAGGGATTTATGATAGTGAAGAGTAGAATGTGATTTGGCCGTGTAGTCTCAGGACGCTTTCTCCTTAGGTCGTCATTTGACTTGTTCAGTAGTGCTTGCTGCTGATTCTGATTTTGTGTGGACTGTAAAGAGTTCAGATATATATATAGACATATAAGTATTATTTGTATATTTTATTGTGCATGTGTGCAATAGGTATTTATATATAACATTTACATAAATCAGCATTAGATTACTGCAAATTTAAACAATTGAGCCCACAACAAACGCAAGTGCCTCAAATTTCCTCGTCAGATAGCTGCCCATGAGAAAAATCGCCGACGATTTGAATACCATGCAATAGAATTTTTCATTTTGTTGCACATTCCTATGCAAATATGAACCAATTGTTCGGCACTGTTCCCAACAGCAAATCATGCTGTATTTTCTTTGCTTGCTAAAAGGAAAAGTGCTTAAGAATTTCCTTTTGGGATGGCTTTAAACCGCAGCGAATATTGGCAACGGTTTCAGTTGCACTCTCAATCGTTTAAATTCAGTTAATAATTTTGGTTACGGTTTTCAGCTACGCGCTTCTTCTTCTAAACATCAATCGTTTGATTCTGCTTGACGCTTAGGGTTTCGATAACGGTTTGCTTTTCCGGCTTATAATTGTATAACGGCTTATAACTGTTGACTAATTTATTTACAGAAAATTTTGTAGTTATTCAGGCTGGTATATATATTCTACTTCTGCTTTATATATTCAACTTTTTGAGTGACTTAAAATTCAGAGTATTAGGGATATAGAAATTTATTCTGGATTTTAAAGGAAGAAACCTCAATTGGACATCCTTTTAGGCTCCATCTATCTGCCTTTATCTGCCATCTCATTTTCTCTAGCTCCCTTCTCTTTTTGTCACTATATTCCTCTATCTATCTATATCTCCCCCTATATCTCCCTCTATATCTCCCTCTATGTCTCCCTCTATGTCTCCCTCTATATCTCCCTTTATATCTCCCTCTATATCTCCTTCTAAATCTCCCTCTACATCTCCCTCTATTTCTCCCTCTATATCTCCCTCTATATCTCCATCTACATCTCCATCAACATCTCCCTCTATATCTTCCTCTATGTTCCCCTATATCACTTCATCTCCTCTATTGCTTCATCTCTCGCTATCTCCCTCTCTCTCTCTCTCTCTCTATATATGTATATATCTGTTTCTAGCCTGCCTCTTCATCTAGTCATTTTCCACCTTGTTCGCTCTTCTTTCCTCTTTCTTGCTAAATACATAAAATCAATGCATTAATAGTCTTTTAGCCATTAGTTGTCGGACGGCATGTCAAATCGTACTGGCTGTCAAATGCACACACATGTTTTCAATGGCCCAAAATGCAAGTTGAGCACAGCTAAAGCGAATTGATTTTCAGGTTAATGACGTTATTTATCTCTGCTGAGTAGCAGCACGCAGAACACACGCAGAAATGCCAAAAATTCAAGTCAAAACATAAAGTTTTTGCATAAGTTTTTCACGTTAATTGACGCTGTCAGCAAAATGTTTAAACAAATAAATATAAAAAAAAAAAAAAATAGAAATATGTGTGTGGAAATATGTTGATGTTTGCCTAGCATAATGTATTCGTAAACTCTATAAATAATTGAGGAATTTAGGCAAAACATGTTCATGTCACGTTCAAATGTCAATCAACGTTTTGGGAGAAATGAGCCAAGTTGGGACGAGTTGGCCAGTAGGGTAGGAATATGTTTATTCAATTTTGGCGCATTTGCAGGTGCAACAACAAAAAGATATATATATTTATATATATACAGATATAGGAAGTGAAAGAGCTGGTGGATTGTGGTGCCGTTAAGTACGTGTGGAGAGTTCGAGAGCACCTTGTTTTTGCCCCATAGACTTGACACCAAAATGTCAGAGTTGCGTCGATATTTGCGCTAATTAACTGGGGAAAATGACACGAGCATGTCCTTAAAATTTATCTCAAAATGTCTCATTTTCTTACTTTTAAATACTCTTAAAACAAACTAATATTGAAAATGGAAGAAGAGCGAAATATTTCAGGGTATCAAACCAAATTATGTTTCTGGTCCGGTTTCGTATTTCATATAAGTTTTTTAAAAAATAAACAGATTGATTCATTTTTATTTTAGATTTTATTTATATAAACTAAAATTGTAATCGAATATTGGCAACTCTTTAAAAATAAAAATATATTGAATTCAGCTTAAAATCCATCACTTAAAAAATTACAAAACGTGTCAAATATTTTCTTTATCTTTCAGTTATTTTTTTTCTTCATATATTCGATATCAAATTACCGACAAAGATATCTTTTTCTATGCTCATTTTAAAGACGTGAAAATCATTGAACATTAAATTGATTATTCTACAATTGAAAAGTAAACAGAGAGAACCCAAAGTTTCCGCTAATTTCACAGAGTATTTTTTTCTTTCTAGTTTCCGTTGCTGCCACGAATTGAGCAACTATTACACAACTTTTCAGTTACTTGCTGCAATTCATTAACTAATTGGTGTTTGTCGTGAGCAACACTTTTTCTTGGCGATATTTTTCCGTTCTTTTTTTTTTTTGTTTTTTTCTCTGACTTTTGACGGCACTTTCACGTGTTGTTCTTCGACTTTTATTTTTATTTTAATTTGCTGCATTTTTCTCTACATTCAACCGACAACAGCAGCAACAACAACAACAACAAGAAAAGCTGGAGTCAAGCTCACTTAACCTTGTTTTTTATTTTATTCCATTTTTATTCGCTGCTCTTAAATTGCTTCATCTCCGAAGCTCTGTTGTCTTTACCTGGCTTTGTAATTAGGTTAATGGATCTCTCTTTCCCTCTCTTTCTCTCTTTATCTCCCTTTCTCACTCTCCCTCTCTATCTGCTGCTGCTACTGCATTTTTAACACCCATTGCTTTGTAGCTTTAATGGGCAATTTAATAGATGGCATCCAGAATTTATTCCCATTCCAAGCACAACAGCTTTGGCTAAACTGTTTCTATGGCTGTGATTTCATTATGCTAGTGATTCTGCTTCTGAATCAATTTAGGATAATTGTGTAACAGTTCTTTAAATGTGCTTATTTCTTTCATTACAATGTTTTTTATGAACATCAACAGTTAAGAATGTGCCAGCTGAGAGAACTCAACTTGGAGATGCACTAAAACTTCTTAAAGGTTTTGAGATCTGTTAACCCATATCAAGAATATATATACTCCAGAGATCATATATGTTTGCTTCTTGCTTCTGCACAAGTTTCTTAAATCGCTTTTATTGTTTACTATTTCAGATATTCAGAGTACACCAATTTTCATTCCCTAATTTGATTTATCAATCTGTTCTCAAATTAAATTATTGTCTACACTGTTAAAAATGAAACATCTCTATTAACAATTTCAAGTGCAAAGGGTTTAAACATGTTGTTCACAGCACAACGAACTATCGTTAGCACTTTTGAATAATTCCACACACAGAATTGTGGCTTGTTGTTGCGAGTGTCGACATATGTTTATTTACCTTGTAACATAATCTGGCAGAGCTCACGTCCCGTGAAGGGTTTCAATCAAAATCCAACACACAAAAAAATCTCAACAGCTCTTTTGACGCACAATTTGTATATAAAATGAAGTAGCCGGAAAAAACCCGAGAGAAAGAAAAACAAGAACCCAAGGCGGGGGTAAGAAAAACATTTGTTTTCTGTCAAATTTGCCTTTAATAATAATAAAGATCATATATTTTCCGCCCACCAAGGAAAAAAAATAAAAAAAAGTCAAAGTCGACGTCGACACTGGAAACTGTTGATTAAATTACAACCTTAAAAAATGTGTGTATAACAAAGTGGAGACTGTAAGTGAAATGATTGATCGATGTATGCCTGACAGGGGTTTGTTTGCGACTTAAGAGCATGGCAACCAAATCAAAAAAAAAAAAAAAAAAAAAAATAGAAAAAAAAATGATTTCAATTTTATTTCATTTATTTTGTTCACTCGGTTTTTTTTCCGCTAGTGTTTTTTTTTTGTAAATCATTTGAAACATTTCTGGCACAACGGCGCGAACGATTTGAAAATAGCCGCCGCCGGCAAGGCTTTTGGGGCGGGGCGGGGGGAGGAGCGGCAACGGTATCGATGGTGGCTGCATACCACGGCGCATTTCAACTCGAACCGCAACGAAATGAAGATGAATTACCCACAAAACTATTCGTCGCTAGGGATACGCGAGCAGATCGCGAAGAGACGTGGATCTCTCTGCTCTGTGTGTGTGTGTGTGTGTGTGGATGCAACGATGCAGTTGCAAAACAAGCAACAAGCAACAAACAGCAGGCAGCAAATGACAAAATAAGTTTTTGCACACAGTTTGATCAAATGGTCAAAGCACACTATAAAACTGAGACGACATATCCCAAAACGGATACAGATACAGCTACAGATAGATACAAATACAGATGCAGATACAAATATCATCTACAGCAGCTCATCACACAATATGCTTAAATGCGTCTTTGCCAAGAAATGTACGCAAAAAAAAAGAAAAGGAAAACGCATCGCAAAGTTGAACTGCACTGCAAAATCGCAGATAAAGAATTGAGGTAATAAAAATAGCCAATATATATAAATGGCCAGAGAATCTGTCCGTCCGTCCGTCTGTCCTTCTCTCCCGGTCTTTCATTCCGTCAGTCGACGTACGCTTGATGTATTGACATTCATCAAACTGACTTGAGAACATGCAGATCTATTATAGCCCCCAATCGCATGAATCGAAGAGTGATAATTGCCAGTGTCAGAGATGGATTCGACTCTTGGGAAATCGATGAAAAACAGAAGGAAATCACTTGCAGCGCAAGCCTTAATAAATAAACCAAAGGTAAACATACAAATTGCAAATTGAGTTATAGAACGATAAAACAAAAATCCATGAAAATGAGTCTTTATTTTAAATAAGTCAAAATGGGTTAGTCGGAAATCTGAAACTGTTCCCAGTTGAATTAGAAATCGTATTCCCTTAAATACATTATTATTTATTGTCCAATTATAAATAAAAATATATTGAAATTAGAATGAAATTTCTGCATACTTTAAAATTTATTCAATTATTTATTTAATCTCGAGCCATAGAATAGAAAATGTATACGACTTATAGGAAAACCATTAGAAATAAATATGCAGTTTCCCCAGAGACGTCACACAGCTGCCCGACATAGTATCAATGACTGACTGACTGACGGATGGACAAACAGACAGACAGATGGACAGACAGAGAGTATGAGTGAGGGACTGTGGTGACTGTTCCCTGGGCACATGTTGCTGCCCTTCATTTTGATAGGCAAACGCAGAAGGAGCCCCAAAAACTGTTCAAATGCAAAATGTGTACATTTTTTTGTCAAAAGTGTTTTTTTTGTTTTTGTTTTTGTTGTCAAATTTTGGCTGCGACAGCAACACGAGGCGGCATTTGTTACTCGCAATTAGTTACACTGTACAGACGCTGCATCAGTGACCCCTCCCCTCTCCCCCTCCTCCTCCTCCTCCTTGCGCGACTGTGTTTTGGCTGAGCGACAACGGGGACGACGGGCAAAATGTGTCGAACGAGAATTGCACATGAAATGCAATTTACAAAATGTTTTCTTCAACGTTTGCATTGCGAAATTTAATTAAAACAGCAGCAGCAACAGCAACAGCAGCAGCAACAGCAGCGGCAGCAGCCGCAACAACTGCCACAACAACAACAACAACAACAATGTATATTAAATGCTGCAGTTGAGTGAGCGACAAGAGCGCCTGCCTTTTGGGGTCTGCTCTCGAGTTCGTCTGGGTTGGGTAACTGTATTTTGGCCAAAGTCTTCTTCTTGTTCTTCTTCATTCTGTTGTTGTTGTGGTTGTTGTTGTTGTTGTTGCCGCGTTTTTGGGCGGCCCAAGTAAAAACATCAAAAACCATCCAAGTCAAGTGGCAGCAGGCCAGCCACCCAGACACAAACCCTATCCCCCTTACCACTATCCCCCTCTCTGCCCCTCTCTGCCACACTTGTGGCACACAAATATCATCATTTTTACAAAATAATGAAGCAATGTGTAAGTTGTGTAAACGCATTTTGGCTTTCTTCGCCACACAACAGCAGCATCTGTGAGATGTACACAAATACAATGTACACTAGTCGCTGCAATCAATCATATATCTATCTATATATATATATATATATATATATAATGTATATAGAGTGGTAGGTGGGTGGTTGCGATCCACGAAAACGTCAAACCTTTTAAGCGAATCTCATTTCGACAGAACCGAGCACATTTTATTGGCATTGCTCATCCGCCACTTGGTGAAATACATGTGCAAACTGTCGACTCTTGTTTTGTGGCATCAAATAAAAACATTGAATAGCTATTTCTTGGCGTCATCTCGAAGTTTAGATACCCTTTAATTATGATCAATCAAGATTTTAGTAGAACACATCAGCATCTATTCTATTCCAAAACATCTTCTTCCCAGTTGAATAATATTTTATTATTTCTATAAAACTTCTTCTTAGACAACTTCTTTAACAAAATCAGATTATCCCCTACCAACTAAGAAACACGTCAGAACGAATTGGCCCGCGTCCTCATCAATGACATAAGTACAAAACACAGTCATGCAGAAGCACAAATATATATATATATACATATATATACATATATCAGTCTATTTATCTATATCATGTGTACTAACCAAAAAGTATCTCCAATGTATATTTGTCTATGTATCTTTTTGTTTCTGCGCGCCATTTGGCACAAATCTTTTTGGTGCTACTTGGTAACAAATGCCAATCCTCTGCCCCGCCCCACGTGACTAGGCCAGCAGTCAGCAGCGGCAGCAGCAGCAGCAGCAGCGGCAGCAGTTCGTTTCTTATCTAAGTCGGCAATGCTCATTAGTCACAGTGTGGGGCAGACAGAGGGGAGCAGGGGGGGGGAGGGGTGTGTGTGGCAAAGGGGGTACGCGTGAAGCATTGAAAATTGTCATTAGTTCAACGTTTGATTTGGCTCTATTTTTTTTTTCTTCTATTTTTTGCAACTCGTGTCGCAGTTGCTGCCTCACTCTACTCTCAGTCCATCTCGCTCGCACTCTGATTGGCATCATTGGTGTGCAGGAGTGTGTATGCGCCTGTGTGTGTGTGTGTGTGTGTGTGTGGGTGTGTAGACACATTGTTGTCAGTGCTTTGCTTTTCAATTAGAAAAGTTCACAGATTGCCGATACTTTTTCTTATAAGCGAGCGGCTTTAGATTGTCTTCCAGCTTGCCACAGATTGGGATTTATTATGTGGCAGCTTAAGCGACAGCAATCAGTGATGAAGCAAGTACGAGAGACGGAGAGAGAGGACGGACTGTGGCAAACAAGGAATAGAAAAAAGTTTAAGCAACTTATCGGTGCTTAAAAAGGCATCTCAAATGGGCAAATATTCGCCTTAAAGCAGACCCTTCGAAACAATTATTGGAAAAATATAAAAAAAAAGTGTAAATTACATTAGAAAGTATGGCGAAAAAGGTTTAACCCAAGATGTGGCAAATATTTAGCCAGACTTTTTTATGGCAAATAGGCAAAAAATAAATATATATACAATAATAAGAAAAACAATCCCCAAACATGTTTAGCAATTTTCCCATGCAAACAAACACAGCTTTAACCGCAAAAAGAAAAACACAACTAAACAAGAGCTAAACACACAAATACACACACATAGAAACACACACACACACACACACGTACACACACCAGCAAAGGATGCCTTTAATCAAAGATAAGCGAAAGTAAAGCCTGCTCAAGTAAGAGAAAATTGTTAATGCAAGCGCAACACACTCATCGACACGTGACCCTCCCCAACCCGCCCCGTTTCCTCCTCAACTCATTAATATATAAACAATGGCGACCCTTTTGCCCCAAAAGGTCACTCAATTATGGGCCAGGCATAACTTAACCCCTTCAACACAGGGTCATCTCCACAAAAGACCAACGCAAGAAAGAAAGCAACTAGAAAAAAGAAAAAAGAAAAAAAAAACGAAAATATCTCAAGCTGGTCTCGACGCGCCGCAGACAAACCAAACCGCCAACCGCCCACCCACCCACTCAACCCACCCACCCACCCACCACTCAACCCATCCGGCCAGCGAGCAAACCACAGTCAAACCAGCCAACACCAGCCACAAATCCATCCATCTTTTCAACAAAGTTGCCGGCTGAAATACATAATTTTCTTTTTTTTTTTGCTTTATTGTTGTTTGCTGTTGATTTGCGTTTTCGTCATTTTGATGTCAGTTCACTTGACAGAAGCCCAGAAAGCCCAGAAGCACATCTAGCCGCCGAAAAAGAAGAAGCAGAAGCATCAGCAGAGGCAGCAGAAGCAGAAGCATCAGCAGCAGCAGCAAGCGTCCAGCGAATACACTGGGAGAAAAACACTGCTTGCCTAACAAGGTCTTAAAATTCATTTTGAATATTCTTTGTTAAACAAATAAATATAAAAAGGATTTAAATAAATACTTTTTCTAAGCATTTGTGTACTTGAAAGTAGTCTAAATATGATTGTTCTTATTTTACCAAACTTGAATGCGCAGCTGAATCTTAATTTAAGCTGTTCAGGTTTTCTTTTAAGGTGATATTTGAACAAGCTACTCTCAGAAAAATAAAGCAAATTAAAGTAAACAAATATTACTAAAATTAAATAAATTAAATTATTAGCTTAACTGATAAATCTATTCTGAAGCCAATTTAACTTTATGAAGACACTGGGATTGATTAACGAACTTTAGCAATTAAAATTTAATAAATAATTTCAAAGTAAAAATACTTACTGCAAGCATTTTTATACATTAAATAAAACTCAAAATTAATATTAATAATTTTAAAACAACAATCATTTGTTTATTTACTTCATTTCGTGAGTAAAAAACAACTATATTGAAATTATTAGTTTTCCAATTTGAAAGTGACTTTACTTGATTTGAGTATAAAATTCCTCAACTATTTTTCTCACTGTATTGTTTGTTGAGCTCTTTACAGACTGGCCTCAGGCAACCCGTTGATCACTTATGACAACAGTCCACTCTCCCCATCTCTCTCGCTCTCTATTAATCTTGTGCTCTCTCTCGCTCTTTCGTTTGGCGTCTGCTCTTGTAATTTATGTGGAAAGTTCTGTTTGTGGCGCACGGCGCAACATAAAACAATTTTCATTTCGTACATATCCCTCACATGTCTCTCTCTTCCTCTTCTAGGCATTTTCTTTACGCGTCGCTTTTCATGTGAAAATCTTTACTAATTCGTCTGCTGTTGCTTTTATTTCTGTTCTCCTCTGTGTATATATAAATTTTCTGATTTTTTTTTTTTTTGTTTTCAATATTTTTATTTATGGAAAATGCTTTTAAAATACACACAAGCGTCATTTCAATTTTCGTTTTGTGTGTAAATTGATTTGCTACGTACAAAAAAAAAAAAAAAAACCAAAAAACCAAAAATAAAAAAAACGATCTGCAAAATATACAAATACCATAATTAAGCCACAAATCGTTTAATTAAATTCAACTAAGCGAACTACACATAAATTATAAATGCAGAAGAGACTTGAGGGGTGTACAGCGAACAACAAGGAAAATTATAGTGAAAAGTCACCGCAACAAATCTCCACAAATTTTCACACAATCTGTGACTGTCATGTGTTGTGGTCGGAAGAGGTGGAAATGTAGGAAGTGGGAAAAAGGAGGGGATTACCTATGCCGGTACGTGACCTCCGGGGGCCAAAACGTAAGAGTCGACGGCACAATTGAAATTTAGCTGTGAGACTTATTTTCTCTTGAATGAATTATTATTGTTGTTGCTACCTCTGTTGCTGCTGTTGAACTCAAGGTGTTTTCAATTTCTTTGTAGCAGCAACAAGATAAATTTTCTTTTTATTTTTATTTATTTTATTTTTGGTGGCATTACTACGTCAATGCATGAAATATTTGTTCCATTTCGTTGACAATTGGCAATGGAGCGAGCGGCCAAAAATATGAAATACAAGCATAGAAAAAAACTAATCATATACGTAATTGAACTACCTCAAGAAAATTGTTCAGAAAAACACACATTTTTGACAGCATTTTCCGCGTAACACATTTTGTTCAAGTGTCTTATATAAATCTTGGGCACGTGTCTGCCCCAACTTTGAAAAAAAAAAGATATATTTCGGGCCATATTTGTTTAGAGTCCAACACGTATCAATTTTTAACCATTAAAATTGAGAAATTTAACAGAAATATACAATTTTTTGTTATCGAATAAATCAATTTAAAATCTTAAACTTGACGTACCGAGAGTGGAACTAAAATAAGTTTCTATTTAACAGCTTCACTTTTATATATTTTATTTTATTTTATATATATATCTGATATAATTATTTCCATGTCTGGATATAAGTTTTAAAATTTAATTATACCGTTTCATCAGTCGCAGTCGAACGCATCAGGTGTTCAGTTAGTTGGCTGGTTAGACTGAAATTTGTTTTTTATTTGTTTTTTATTTCTACTGTTTTTTCTGTTTTTACATTATTGTTGTTTTTTTTTTGTTAAATACGAAATCTGTCAATGTTCTATATGAAGTACCTTATATGGCTAGTAATTATCTTACTGATGGTCACTGCTTTGACTCTGGCACTTGTCTTTAGCTCGAGATCACAGGATAAACGCCAGATAACTGGAGCTGTGGTCTCTAATGGCATTGGCTGCGCCGAAATCGGTGGCACCATGCTTGAGGATGGTGGCTCTGCGGTGGATGCGGCAATTGCAACACTCCTCTGCGAGGGCATCATGCTGCCCCAATCGTTGGGCATTGGCGGCGGATTTGTCGCAACTATATATACCCGTTGCACCCGCAAAGTGGACACGATAATTGCACGCGAATCGGCGCCCGCTGCGTCACACAAGGACATGTTTGTCGGTAGCACGGTGGTGACCGGCGCAAAGGCATGTGCGGTGCCCGGCGAGATACTTGGCTATTGGGAGATGCATAAGAAATATGGTCGACTCCCTTGGAAACAACTATTTCAACCATCGATTCGGTTAGCACGCGAAGGTCACGTTGTTTCCGGTTACCTTGCCGCGGCCATAAAGTCGAAGCTGTCGCAAATTAAAAACGATCCCGGGCTATCCGATATGTTCATCAATGCACAGGGCGCACCGTATGTGGAACATGATTATATAAAGCGAACCAATCTGGCCAATACGCTGGAGCGTATCGCCAACAATGGCGCCGGCGAGTTTTACTTTGGTGGCGAGACTGGTGTGAAGTTTGTCGAGGACATCAACAAGCTGGGCGGCATCATAACTGTGGATGATCTGAAGAACTACAAGGTGCGCTGGGAGAGCGATGTCCACACTTCGGCTAATATCACAGGCGGCTTCACTTTGTATACGACCACATTACCATCGAGCGGTCCAATACTGGCCTTCATACTGAACGTGATGAATGGATTGTATACGGAAAACGATGGCGTCTACTGGCAGCGTGTCATCGAGACCTTTAAGCATGCGTATGGACAGCGAACCAATTTGGGTGACTATGGGAACGATCCCGAATATGGGTCAGGTATAAAGAAGCAGTTGAAAAAGTTGCTTAGTGCAAAACTGGTGAATAAAGTACGTGGCTTGATTAAAGATGATAAAACCTCACAGGATCATCTCTACTATGGTGCCAATTTAACGGTGCAATCTGATCACGGCACTGCCCACATGAATGTGTTGGCAAGCAATGGTGATGCTATATCCATAACCAGCACCATTAATAACTATTTTGGCAGCAAGGTGGCTTCGCCCCAAACAGGCATCATTTTGAATGATGAGATGGGTGATTTCTCCACGCCGGGCGTTATTAACAGCTTTGGGGTACCCTCGTCGCCAGCAAATTACATTTATCCACACAAGCGGCCCATGTCCTCCATGACTCCCTCAATTATTGTCGATGGCAATGGCGATGTGCGCATGCTGGTCGGTGCTGCTGGTGGCACCAGGATCACAACCAGCGTGGCAGCGGCTATTATGAAATATCTTATACGAAATGAGAGCATCTCGCAGGCGGTAAATGATGGACGCCTGCATCATCAGCTGATACCCATGGTCGTCGATTACGAGTTGGAAGTGAAGAGTGAGATTATCGATTATCTGCGCCAAGCTGGCCATAAAATGAATGCTAATCCTGGCGACGGGGGATTTGCAGCTGTTACCGCCATTGGATCGTTGCACGAGCCAAAGCCACTCTTTGATCGTCGTCGCGTTGGCAGCCTTGTGACCATAAGATCAGGAAGAAGACGCAGCATTGAATCCAGATTCGCAAAATGGTTTTTGCATACCGCTCGATAGCCACTTTTATTTATTGTACTTTAAATATATACATTAATATATGCATATATGTATATGTATACATACATTTTCGCAATGATATTAAAAAATAATATATACTTCGCTTAACTGCACAACCCCATTAAAAATACACTTTTAGCCTCTTATGGTATTATACTCTAGGCCCATTGCCAATTTCTATAGATAGCTCAGTCAGTCAGTTTATATATATATATATATATATATAATTTTATGGATATGTAAGCAACTATTAGAGGCAATAGAATTGCGTTTAGTTAAATGATACCATTAATGAATTTGTTCAGCTGTATTTCAGATGAAAGATTCCATAAATTAAGTTTGTAAGTGTTTTTTTTAAGCTATTTCATAAATCCGCTAAATTATTTTTCTGACAAATTCCGGCAATACACATAGATTAATTTAATGTGTTTGTAATCTGTTCGTGTCTCGTTAAACATCAGTTTCACAAAGCCCCTTTGGAAAATCTGTATTTAATGCGCTGCTTTCTTTATTTTGAAGTTGATCATCTGCATTGCCCACTTGGCAACTTAAACAACCACTAAACCACACACTTGTCAGCGAGCATGGCCATAAAGACGCACTCCGCTGCCCCACACACACCTCACACACCCCACACCCAACGCACACACACACACACACACACCACGCATTTTCCGGCCAAGATGCGCGCTGAAAATACATTTTGGCCGAGCCAAGAGTGGCAGAAACTACCGGGAAAAAACGAGAAAAAGAAGCAAAAGAAAGATAAAGAAAATTGCTTCATGTTGCTGGGGCTGTGATGAAAATTTATAACAAAAGCAATTGCAGCGCTATAAAAAATTACATTTAGAGCCTGCTGAGCTCCCCACACCCACAAAATCATAATAATCAACACCACCTGCCGCAACGGACACGTTCAACGACTATGCAAACAACAGCAGCAGCAACAGTTTCCTTCACTTTCATTCTTTGCCTCCACAAAATTTAATAGCCTAAAAGTGGCAAATGCGTGCTGGCGTCGCCCCCCATCTGCCTCCCCAAAGGAATGTTGGCGATGGGCTGAAGAATGCCTAACGAGTGCCGCAAGACTCGACCACACCAAGAGCAATAAGTGGTAAGAATATTTAGTTGAGAGAACTGCTGGACTGGGGGATACACTGAAATAAGTTGTGGAGTAAGTTATTAGATTGTTTATTATAAGAACTAACAACAATAAGTCTGGTAACAATAATGTCTTTTATTGCTATCGGTTATCGCTTTTTATCGATTTTCATAAAAAGAGTAAAGTTATAACTAGAATGAAATAAACTTGGTCTGCATTTGGTATAAGCCAAGAAGAAAGTCTATAGATTTTACAGATCGGACCACGGCTGGATTGACTCAACTTATGTTGCTCGCCAAGAACATATATACCATATACGCTCCGATATACCCTCTCATTGTTATCCTTATTACATCTTATCTTATCTTAATATCATATCTAAAACACCAGAAATATCACTCCCATTTCAACTCAGCGCTAAACATATTTTTCTCTCAGTGCACTCATCTCTTTACAAATATTTACACTTGTTGGCTAGTCACTAAATTGGGTAAACTAAACTTTAAAATGTGTTAATCATCAAATGGAAAGAAGCAGAGCAGAGCGAGCGCAAAGTGCAGACAGCAACACACCCTCCCACACCCCAACCCCCAAAAAACACCATCGCAAACACCCCCAAAAAACAAACACAGCGACACCTGAGAACAGTTAACTGAACTCGACACGACGTGCATTAAATATTTGTCAGCAGTTTACCAAAAGCTTTGCACACCACCTTCAACTCCCCCACAGTCCCTTACCACCCACCCCCACACTCCCACACAGACACCTGCCCCGCTGCCCCATCCACTCGTAGCTGCCCCGTCAGCATACAACAAATTAACACATGTCTCCGTTTGTTCATTATTATTTGCTTGTGTTTTCATTATTGTTTAACTCGTTTGCGTTTGCTTTCTTTTTGCAACACTGTTGCAGCTGTTGTCGTCGACTCTGTTGTTGTTGTTGTTATTGTTTTTATATGGTGTGTGTTTATTTAGTTTGCTATTGTTTTTGATCAATGTTTTAACTCGATTACTTTTATGTGCAATAAAATATGCTTATGACTAGTTAGAAACAAAAAACTGTTTTTCAAATTTGGAAAAAATCCACTTCGAAATTTAATATTTTTCTCTCGACTAATTAAGTAAAAATCTACTTCATCATTTTCAAAACTATTCATAAGCTACCATAAGAAATAACAACTTTCAATTTACTAATGAAATGGATTAGAAGCACTTTTATATTTTTTTTGTGTAATTTCCCAAAGAGATTCCCAAAGCTATTTGGCCTAATCCAGCAACAAGCTAATAAATTGCATTCTTTGTTTAAAGAGCATTCCACGGAATCCATTTGCCCCTTTTCCTTCACCCACCCTCGGCCTACAAACCACGAACAAACTGAAATATTTAACGCAACTATTTTAACCATTCCACTTTAGTACAGACAGAGAGCATTTCATGAGTCGGCTCATAGCCAGGCCCAAATATTTGGCATAAACACAAATACATACATTTATTTATATACATATATTTAGATTATTGTTTTCATAGGTGTTTGTTTTGCATGCCAGTCGCTGCTGTTGTGAAATGTACTTTTTGATAGCACACATTTTTTACATTTATTTTACAAAAAAAGAAAAAAATAAAAAATTAAAATTGTGGTTTGCTTCTTGACGATGGGAACGAACTGTTGTCAAATGTTTCGGGCAAAAGTGCGCTAGATAAATAAATACCATATATATCTACATATATATATATATATATATATATATATATACGTTTAAATTGTGTATTGTAACGTTTATCTATTTTATCTGCTTATAAAGCGAACACGCTTCAAAACAAAAACAAGTCAATTGCAGCTGAATCGAACTGACTGCGCTACACTCTGTCTTTAAATCTGTTGAATACCTGATGATTGCCTGCTGAATAACTGCTGAATGCTCTGCTGAATAACTGCTGAATGCTTGCTGGAAACAAGGGTGTAAATATCAATGGTCTTTTGGGGGGTGGTTACTAGGTTCAGCTTCGAAAAAGGTTGTCAGAAATTTGCCTTTCAAATTTGTTAACTCGAGCTTAAAAACTATGGAAGATAGCGGCTTTTATATTATATTAAATACATGTATATATATATATATATAAATCTAAGCCGATCTTTAACCGACCCATTTGGGTGACTCCAGCTTTCACATTGTTATGTTCTCAATTTTCTAGAATGCCTGTAGATGTAACAGTCCAATCTGAACACTATGTCTGTTCCGGTCATAGAAGAGTATATACAAATAGTATATAGGAATAGTAATATATATATATTCCAAATCCCAAGTCTGTAAACCCTATATACTCTACCACCTTCAATAGCAGTGTATAGAAAACCAATTGTCATGGTTCGCTGCCTTAAATGCAATCAGCAATGCAAAATGGGGTTAACGTTACAGTTATTATATAGATATACATATTTATAAATATATATATATATATAGTATAGCACATTGCATATTCTTTAAACAAATGTCTGCTATCGACTGCTATTTTTATCAGTAGAAAACGTGAGTTTCAACAAATTAAACAATCGCTTCCGGTTGAATTATGTTTTTTATGCATTCACAAAACACCTGCCAACAATTGATAAAGACGAAGAATTTTGAAAGTGTTTAATCTTAAAAGTTAACTATACTCATTTGAATATATATTTATATATATAGACAGAGCTATGAATGATCCCCTTTATTTTTATTTATTTAAAATATATTTAAATTTTAAAGCAAATCTGTTTTCATGAATTGATGAATTGGTTACAGCCCTTTTGAGTACCACTCAATTAAGCCACAAAGTGCACAAAAATTCATCGAGTCCATTAAAAGCATGTAAAACTGTATTCATAATTTATGAAAAAGTACTTAAACATATATTTTTTACAACATACCATAAATTAATTAATGAACATCAAGCGACAGCATTAAAAAACTTACCTATAAAGAGAAAAAGAGTAAGGAAAATTAGTAAACAATTTTTTTTAACATATGTTTTAACTTAAATTGTTTTTTAACAATGTATTTAAGTTTATTAGTGATTGAATCAATGTTCAACCGATAGAATTATTGATAAATGCCATTAAACAAAAAATTAACAAAAAAATGAGAAGAAAAAACAGTAAATTAAAAAACACATTCCGTTAACCTCCGCAGGCAATCAACTTTTTGTATTTAGTTCAACATTTGGATTAAAATTTAATTTATGTGCGGCATATTTGAAAAATTTATGTGTGTGCTTGTCTATCAGTGTGTGTGTTTGTGTGTGTGTGTGAGTGTTCTTTTCAATCGCTGATGGCATTAATAACTTGATTAAATAAGCGTCCATCTGCCCCTTCCCCCTACACCCCCTCTACCAATGCCCTATCAACTGTAATTAATTGCATTCGTTATGGATTGCAATTGCAGCCAGACCAAAAATAAGTCCATGCGAAAAAAATAATATCCACCTTTATATAAATCAATGTTTTTTCCTGTTTTTTCCCGTTTTTTTTTTTTGCACTGACCATGAACAATATTTTTTCTGCCAATGCAGCACTAAAAATTAAAATAAAATGCTAACAAAAAACGAAAAACGGGAAATGCAAAGAATATTGCGTAAAAATAAAAAAAAAGTTGAATGAAAATACATTTGACTGGAAGATACCCTGTATGAGAGATTGTCTTGTTTTTTTGGATTTAAATACATAAATAAAAAGAAATTATATAGAACATTAAACTGATATTTTGAAAATTTAAGTAGTTGATTGTTTATGGCTAAATCTTTATCTTTACTTCGTTGGCAAAAGATGTAAAATGAAATCCCAATTCTCAGTTTACTCACTTATAACACCCTACTTAACCAACTTTTCAGCTACAGGGTATGCAAATTAAGCATGGCGCTTTCCACGTGTTCGCTTCTGAGTATATATATTTATACATATATAAAATATATATATATAATATATAACTCTGTATGTATGCAAATAGAGTTTATTGACTTTTAATTTAATGCCGTTGCGGCAAAAATCCAGCACAAGAAGACAAAGGCATAAATTTGATAATTCAATTTTGCGAAAAGCAAAAATTGACAAATGCAAATTGAGTTTTGATTTGCTTCTCGCAAAATGTTGCAATTGTAATCTTGCAACAATTCATGTGATTAATTGCAGCGAGTGTGTTGCAAGTATCAATTATGAAATCGCCTTCAGGGAAAACAGCTCAAAATTGTAATTGATATTTTCCGTATATGTGTTTAACTTTTTTGTGTGGCATAAACGAATTTGCGGCTAGTATATTTATTTAAAATGTATGTTTTCATGCAAATGGATTTGCAGCTCAATTCAATAAACGAGTTAAACAAAAAATATATAAATATACATATATTTTTTTGCAACCAAATTCGGTTCGGTCGGTTCGTTTCGAATTGGGTCAATACATTTAAAAAGCATGCAGCCAGAGATCGAGGAAATAAAAACGTGCAACTCGATTCGAAACAAAGCAACAACAAAAAGGTTGCCAAATAAAAATTCAAGAAAACAACAAAAAATTCATATCGTTTGAGGAATGAAATGTGGAGGAAAGAAAGTAAAGAAGGAAGGAAAAAATGCAGTAAAGGGGATACCGCAAAACGGGTGCAGCAGATGCCCATGCCAGCAGCACCAAGACAAACAGAGGGAGTAAGAGAGAGAGAGAGAGAGAAGGTTAGAGGGAGACAGAAGAGTATGAGGCAAACACATAACTTAACCCCATAAGTGTTCCAGTTTGTGGAATTCGCTATTCAAACTTCTGTGGTCCCTAATGGAATATAAATGTTGTAAGTTGTTGCTGGTTATTTAAAATTACGTTAGTTAATGTTAAATGATGAATTTTCATTAACATCTTCGAGCTAAACGATACATAAAGATCAAGTTTCGCACTTTCCATTCATATTGCCAGGCTAAAAAAATAACATTCTGTAAGCTTAACAGTTTAATTTTCACAGCTTGGTCAGTTAACGGGTTAAGCGCTGCGTCAGGCCATATTGCATTTCATTGGCATTTTTCGCAAAAGCGCAGCTCCGAAAACATGTTTATATGCACACGCACGCTCTCTTACACACATACGCACACACATAAAAACACACGCAAACACACATACGTACAGCAGACGCAGACAGAATCGTTTTATAAATAAAGCCCCAGCACCGTTAGCAACACCAAAAATAAAGCCAGCAAAAATGAACCAACAAAGAATCGTTTGCCATAAGAAAGAAGAAGAAGCAACAGCAGTGCCAACAGTACCGAAAAAAATAAAATAAAACCGTAAGCGGCATTGTTGCTGCTATTGCCAAAATGCAGTCAGCGTCGCAGTCATCGTCACCGTCTTGCACATGGCACAGTCGTCAAAGCCTGCACTATGCTGCACTCTTCGCACACGCGTCGAATTGAGCGCAGCTTTACTTATGTGAGTGAGAGTTGACACGATGCATTTGCGAATGAAGTGACGCGACGCCGCTGCCGGCTCTCAGCGTCTGCTTGTTGTTGTTTGTTGACAATTGTTGCTGCTGGTTTTTATCTTTTGAACTTCGCACACACACAAAACACTCACATTTAATTATATTTAGCGCGCTTATGCTGTTTACTGTTGTTGTTATTACTACTTTTTTTTTTAGTAGGTCAGCGAAATTGTATTTTACGTGCTGCTGCTGCTGCTGTGGCGTCAGCGTCGCAGTCGCTGTGGTCAGTCGCTGCAACTGCTCAAAACTTGATTTCAAAAGCAGCAACAACAACAACGAGAGGATTGCATTGAAGGTAAACCGGCGCATAAGAAGCGAAGAATAAGCAGAGACAGAAAACTGCATTAAATTTGTATTTGTGATTTGAAGCTGTTGCATTCGCAAACCAAAAAAAAAAGGAAACGGCTAAAAAAACGTGTTTCGAACTGCAGCGCACAAAACACAACGAGCAAAAGCGAGCAACGATAAAACAAAAAATGTTCAAGAAAAATTTCCATAAAAAGAGCGTAAAATAGCGCTCCGAAGAAGTCGACCACAAAGTTCAAGCACCTGCCCAAAAAAAAACAACAACAACATTTATATGTATAACAAAAAACAAAAAAAGCAACGAGCGTACGTAGAATAAAGAAATAAATGTGCAAATCAACAGCGAGCAGAAATGCGGCTACCAAAACAATTCCATACATTTTTTATCTACGTACTTAACTGAGAAATGCCGCTACAACTGCGACGCTGACGCTGACGGCAACGTCTGCAGCGCAGCCGGTGGCGTATGAGCAATTGAGTAATTACAATCGACAGCACGGCGTGCAGCAGCAGCAGCGAAAACAAAAGCCAACTCCACCTTCACCACACGCACACCCCACAAGAAAATAAGAGACAACAACAAGAAATGCAGAGCCTATAAATAGCAGTGCAAAGAACACAGCAATTTATTTTGTTATTGTTGTTATTGTTATTCGAAAGAGATCCAAAGCAATTAAAAGTTATGATAAACAAATTTTTGTTCCATTCGCGCACGCACTAAAGACACGAAAGAGCGCAAAAGCAATTGAGAGAGGGGACGAGCTGACGATTGAGTGAGCGTGTCAAAGCTCCCGCAAGAGAGCAAACACGCGCAAACAAAGAGAGCGAACGGCACAAAGAGAGCGAGAGCAGGAGAGAGATCGTGAGCGTAAGCATAGAAAGCCAAGCGAGCGTGGCGAAAGAAAGCAGCAGCAATAAACTCACATATACGAAAATGATTCTGCCAGTGACGAATTATGCAAAGGGGCATGACTTGAAGCTGCGACGTCAGCGTCGCTGTCAACGCTGCTGCTGCCGCTGCCAAGCGATGAGTCAAAATTGTCTAAAATTGCGCGCCAAAAATAAGCACAAAACATTTTGGCATTAACAAATTAAGAAATTGCTCAGCAATGCAATAGCAATTGTAATAGTCATCCAAGAAAGTTAAAGGAGAGGGGGTGGGTGGATGCGGGCTGATGGTCCTTGAGCAAATTACCGAAATAAACTACAAAGAGCAAATAAATTAAGTAAATTTCTAAACACACATCACGAATAAAAACGAATTCTTCTAATTTTGAAATATGTTTTCAATTTGTATTACTGACAGCGGAAGAGAGGTGCAAAATCAGCTCAATTTCTTTGTTGTAAATCTAATTTACAGTTAATAATAAAAGAAAAACTTTTAAATTAGATAAATATTATAACAGCAAAAAAGTATCTAAAATTGGTTTGCGATTTGCTTTGAAAGACTTCAACTGAAATCTTCAGCCACATAAATAAAATAATGAATTTTCTACTATATTTATAACTGAATATTAAGCAGGAACCAAAACGGGAAAATGATTTTTACAGATTGCAATTTATAAGCGAAACTGGTAGCTCAATTTAAGAACCAGTTACTGCAATCGATATTATCAAACCCAATTGGAACCAATCAATTTAAAGGTTTAAATAGAGGTTATAACTGAACCTTAATACTTAAGTTGTTAAAACTAAGCACTTACAATGTAGACGTTATAACGGAACCTTTACAATTTATGTCCAGGAACCGCAACTAACATAAAATTCCGCTCTAAATTGTTTTAACCAACATAAAAATGGTACATATTCTGTTATATTTATAGCCAGTTGCTTGGCGGCTTTAATTAAAATTCACTTTGACACATTAACTCCTAGTTGTAACTGTATCTGTATCTGCATCTGTAGCTTTGACACATTCCGCACAAGTATCTCTCAGTTATTTGTATCTTTTTCACTCTTGGTCTCAACATTCTTGGCATATAACTTAAGATGACGACTTTTTGCACACATTGGACAGCTGTAGACACACACACACACAGACAGACACACCTAGAGATAGACATTCTGAAATGTATCTAGTGCTTGGTGTATCTACCAGATACATAAGGTAGAAGCTAAAAAGCTACAGATACTTGCTACTTACTTACCTGTAACGTGTGCAATTGCCAACTAGAACAACACGTTCACCTGTGACAAAAAGCGCACGGACAGGTAAATAAAAGGTACACCAAGATAGAGAGGTAGACAGTCAGAAGAAGAGTGGCGCAAGGGGGGGCAATAGTGCTTAAAGGGGCTAGGGGAAGTGGTTACGATAAAGTAAAAACGTGTTTTGTATTGCAGCCATCGCAACAGCAGCAGAGTTTCTACGCTATTTATCGAGCTGCCCCCCGTCCACACGTTACCCTTCCCCTCTCTCTTTCTTTAACTGAGCAGAAAACGTGCTTTTTAGAATGGCATACCAAAGCCAACTGGAAATTGTATCTAATTAGTCTACCTGTCTACAACAACAACAACAACAACCATGAAAAAAAAACATTTAACCAAGCATTGCATAGCCTCCCTACCCTGCACAACAACACCTGCCCTTGCTGCCCCCTGTTTAACACTTGCCACTAGTGCCCCCGTTTTGGTTTTTCTTTCTCTCTTTTTATTAGGGGAGGGAGGATTACAAATTTGTACGCCCCCATTTAACGTATGCCCCACAGTTCTATGGTTCTGGGGCAGCAGCAAACAGCAGGCAGCAGGCAGCCAAGCCAATAAATAAATTTAAAATGAGAATGCGACAACAGTTTATAGTCTCATAAACATTTTCACACCCACAACAACAACTGCAACAGCAACAACAACATCAGCAACAACAACAGCAACAACAACAACAAAAACAGGTTGTCAAGCTTGTCACAGCTAAAGTGGCATTCAAAATTGTTTTGTCTTCCAAAATTATGTTCACAATTATGCATTTTTACAATTTTTGTTGGCAACGTTTTGCTGCTGTTGCTGTTGGCTTAAAGCATGCTGATTATTAATTTAATGTGCACCTGATTGGTGTCTAAACATTTTGTGTTATTTTAATGGTCTTGTTAGTGCCATAACTAACCTCAACAATTTGCAATTAACTAGCTATTCTGCATAATATATCTAATTTAAATATTAATAACAAATTTATGGCTTTGTTAGGTTAGTTTGTCAACTATTTAATTGGCTATTTATTTGTTGTTAAATAATAATGGGCTTATATTCAGAATTTGTATAATTATATCTTGCAGTGCAAATCAAACTAATTTAATTTGTATCATATTTTTCAATAATTGGCAATTAGCTGTTTAGCTCTGGTTAAATGTTGTTTATCTAGTTATTATTGATTGGTTCATTAAATATTCATATTTAACTTATTTAAATATATCATACATAATTGTAACCCCCTCAGCAACTCCCTCTTTTATCCTTAATAAGTTAATTATTGACATCATTTTTGTATTTTTGCAGAGAAGGTTCAAACCTAAAAAATGTATATTTATTATTCATCAGAATCTGTAGCATCTATGATAACTTTTCCTATAGTTTCCTCTCTTTGCTACAGCCAGAATCGGATCATTATTCCATATGATTTTCATGTAAGCAATCGGTCAGTTTTTTATGCATTAACTTAAACCAAAATTAACTGTAATCTTTGTGCTGTTCACTTATTCCCTGCCTTTAAGCCAAGAACACAACTGCCAAACAGAGTGAGATATTTTTCTATTCACTTCTCGCTTTTTCACACTTTCACACAAGCTCTCTCTCCCTCTCTCTCTCTCTCTATAACTCTCCCTCTCTCTCTCTCTCTGTCATGATTCATGTGCATTGAGTAATAAGTTAAGGCATTATTTGTGCAGATCATTTTGTGGCTGCCTGGTTGCTTAAGGCCATGATCATTAACGTGACGAGACTCCACTTACACGCACACACACACACACACACACAAATGCTGCAGCTTGCTCTGCAGATACAATATGATATATTCACTCCAACACACACACACACACTCACTTTACACACACATTACAATTGACTAACGCCAAAGCGAGCATTAAAACGGCCAAGCGCAAAGACAGAAAAAATAAACCCAAAAACCGGGCATTCAATTGGGGAGGGGGGGGGGGGGGCACACGAAACACGTCATTTGACGACGCTCAAGTTCAATAACCTGGCCAACAGTTACACTCGCACACACACACACATTTACACACACACACAGAGGCAATTACCAAATAATGTGCCACATGCACATGTAGCCAAAAACGCCGGCAAGGAAAACCAAAAACCAAAATCAAAAACAACAACAACAACAACAATAATAAAATCTCAACTGTAACTGAAAAAATAAATGAAGAGGAAGAAGAAGCAGAAGAAGCAGGAGAAAAAAAAATCAAGTAAAGTAAATTGAAAAAAAAATATGCGACGATTGCTTACATAACAGCAAATAATGTTAAAGCAGCGGTAAAGCAAAGCACAAACTGCCGCAAAAGAGAGAAAGAGAGAGAGAGAGACAACAACAGTGAGAGAGGGAAGGGAAGAGAGCGGAGAGCAGTAAGCACAAATAATGACAAACAACAAGAAAACAACACAAAACGAACGCAATCCAAATTACATTCGAAAAGGGGCAAAGCCAAAATCACAAAAACAAATCTGAAAATATCAGAAACAACAAAAACAACAAAAACAAAACAAACAAAAAATCAAAAACAACAACTGAAAAACTGATCTGTATACGGAATTTGATTTGGGTGCTGTAGCTACAGCTACAGAAACAGAAACAGATACAGATACAGATACAGATACAAGTACTGAGAGTTACTCAGAGATTGTTTTGGCATTTGGAAATTGTGCAAGAAAATTGTGATTTTTTATTTAGATGTTAAACAAGTGAAACGATTTAATGTTGATGCCACAATCAATTAACATGTTAAGCCAAAAGTATCTAAGTAAAACAAACAAACAAAGAGTATCTTACAGATACAAATGTAAAGTGTCTTCAAATCAAAAGAGCGGAAAATTAGAATTCAAAAGTATCTCATACTTCTGAAACTATTTTACAGTTATAAAAGTATTTTCATGTTAAAGAAAAAAGTTGCATCTTCCAGATCCAAAAGTATCTTACACATATGAAAGTAACTTCAAGTGAAAAAGTGGCAAATTACAAAGTACCTAACTGTTACAAAAGTACCTTCAAATCAAAAAAGGGGCTCAAACTGCAACTAAACGCTACAAATAAGAAAAAAAAAGTATCTGACAGCTGCATAAGCTTTTCCCAACGAACATTTTGCTGCACTTGACAATGCTGAGCTTTGCCCAATATGTGGCCAGATGTTGCAGTAGCTGACAGATGCAAAAGTTTTCGTTGCAACTAAGGTGCACCATGAAAAGTTTGTGATTAGAACGCTTCCCTGGCGCTTCACTTGCCAAAGTAGCTCATTGCCGCCAAGACACTTTCAGCAACACACACACACACACAAAACTTGCCAGCTAAAAACATATTGGCCAAAAATTTCATTAGAAAAGCATAATTAAAAATTTAACACAGTTAATCAAATTGCACGAAAACACGCCGCTTGACTTTAAAAAAAACTAAAAGATACTTTCTGAGAACTCCAGAACTCAACACTCAAAAAAGCTCATTGTGCGTGGAGGATAAACTTTTTGCTACCCCCACAAAAAGTGGCGTCTTTTATTAGCTGGATACATATATATATATATATATATATGTATATATTTCATGGTATTTCACTCACGAAGTTCATTTTGACTTAGGCAAAAATATTAGAATTCTTTGAACGTAGCCGCAAAAACCGAAAAACAAAACTGAAGTAAAATAAAGAAAGCCAAGTTAAAGAAGAAAACGTGGCACGGCCAATAACCATAATAATAATAATAACAACAACAACAAAACACATGAGCCCGAAAGATGTTGTAATGGCTCAAAGTGAAAACAAACTAGGCAAAACGAACAAGAAGAAGAAGAAGGCATGGCTAGAAGCAAGACAAGGAAAAGGAAAGGAAAGGAAATAAGCATGGCAAATGAAAAACTAATTGTAGCGTAGCGAATTAGGCAAGCATCAAAGTTGGGCTAACAGGAGGAAGAGAGTGTGAGAGAGAGAGAGAGAGAAAAACGACGACAACCAAAATAAGATAATAACAAAAAAAAAGAATACATTTCTATGCAAGTCACGGCTTAGCCACAGGGCTAACCCCCATCCCCTTTTTCCCTGCTTAACACACTCGCTTGTAATTGACGCAAGTTTCGAAAAAGTGCTGCAGCGGCAAGCAGTTGGGGCAGCGAGGGAAGGGGGCGACTGTGTCGGAGTGTGCGTAGCATATTGAGAGTCACTCAGTCAAGTCAGTCAGTCATTCAGTCAGTCAGAGAAGGCGCGGCAGGTAATAGAAAACCGTTAGCAGCCGTTCGTAATTGGCATTTAAAAGTATGTCGCACACCAAAAACAAAATCGAAAAACGAACGAAGAGAGCGACAGACAGAGAGAGAGAGAGCGAGAGAGAAGTAGAGAAAGAGAGGGAGAGCAATGTGAATGGCATAAAATGGACATGAAGGTGTCAAGGCAGCCAATAGGGGCAAATAGCTGGGGCGGAAAGTTTAAATGGAACAGCATTTGGAGGGGTTGGGGGAGGTTGTATTTAGCTATAGGTTACCTCTCGAGAGGGGGTGTTTGGCAGCAGGAAAGTGTAACAAGTCAATAGAAGGCAAATAAAACTAGTCAAATATTCAAAAGTTACAGAACATAATCAAAAAAAAAGTAGGAATGTTATAGTAGAGAGAGCTCGAATAGCAGATACCCTATAACAGACTGACAGTTTTCGGTTAGTTCTAGGAAAAAATAGATCCAATAGGTCGCAGTGCTGCTACCAACTATAATTATAAAGTTAGTTATATTTGAAAATTAATAAATACTTATTTTGAATATGATGAGTTAATGTTAATGATGAGTCATCTCGTCTTTATCTAGTTAAACGTACAAATGACTTAACAAGCTAAGGCTTTAATTCATCTGTCCAACATTCATTACTTAACCTCAACACACAAACAAACAATCAAGAGTTAAATTTCGCGCACTTGTAAAATGCAAAAAAAAAAAGGATGCAATTTAATGCATCTGAACTTGACTTAGGTCTGTCGGTCCGTCCGTCCGTCTGACTATCTGTCTTAACTTGCAAAAAATAATGATTGCAATGCTTGAGAAAGAGACGGAGAGCGAGCGAGCGAGCGAGAGAAGGAGAGCTGATTTTTGCATATGAATTTATGCACTCATCACACAGCATAATTTAAGCAGTTGCAATCTGACTTCTTGCAACTACACTTACCACAAACACACACACAGACCATCTCTCTCTCTCTCTCTCTCTCTCTCTCTCTCTTTCTGTCTCAGTCTCTCTTCTGTAGAAAATATTGCTTCATTAATGCAAGTAGACGACCTCGTTCAACTTGTTCCATTTCACAAGCAATTCGCCAGCATTTCGTATCCGAAGCTTTTTGCACACTTTCCATTTGAACATATCTCTATGACAGTTGCAACTACAGTGTTGCAAACATGCGCGAAAAAAAAAAACAATATTTATATGTGTATATGGCCACATGAGATGAGATGGCAAAATGCGACAATGCGCCATATATCAAATTATATAAACGTCGTGTACTTAAAAACAAAAAAAAAGATACAAAACTACACTTCCGACCTTCGAGAGAGAACCCAGCATGACATCCGGGCCAAATACACGAATTGCTATGCCATACATACAAATGTATCTATATTGTATCTGACTCGATGGGTGTGTGTGTGTGTGTGTGTGAGTGTGTGTGCGAGTGTGTTTGCCTGCGTATTTGCCTTGTAAGTAAATGACAAGAAAAATATAAAATACAACAACAACAAAAACAGCAGAAGAAATATGTAAGCAAAAAGAACAAAGCATAAAGAAAGCAAGCGTCGTAGGGCAGTGTAGGGGGACGGGGAGGGGAAGGCTGGTGGGGTGAAGGGGGCAGCAGGGAGCTGGAAGCAGTGCAGAACACAGCGCGACATAAATTGAACTGTTTTTTTTTTTTTTTTTTTTTACTGAAACTTGTCGCGAACACGAGAGACAATTTGAACAAGCAGCAAAAGTTGAGCGCAGAACGAGAGAGAGAGAGAGAGGGAGAGGGAGATTATGAGAGGCGTTTGACAGCCATAAGAGAGTTATCCCCACTCTCTCTTTGTTTCCTTCTCTTGCCTCCCCTCCCCCATTCAGTCGATCAGTTGTGCGTCGCTTTGCACTTGAGACACGAATCATAATTTGTTGTAATTGGAGTTTAAATCGTCATTTCCACCCACTCCTCCTTCACACCGGAAAAGCGGAAAAACTTGGCAGCTGTTTATATTTTTGGAAATATCTTTTGTGTTTAATTTCAAGGATTTTTTTTTTTTTTTGGGCCACGAACAAAGGCCTGCAATTGTGAGCGTAAAGAGTTTAAGAAATGGAAATGAGAAAAGATATTTTACAACAATTTTTGATGACACACAAAATAATTTTAAATAAATTAAATAAAATAAATAATGTGTCAAACGGTAAATTGAACATTTGTTCATAATATAACCCCATATAGAACTATAACGGAACTGAAATACGATTCGATTTTGACACCTTGTTCTGAAGTTAATCGAATTTTTAGTTTTTATAAAAAACTTAAAATATACTTTTCTCGAAATTTATCAGAAAAGCGTTTAAGTGACAACAATTTGACTTGGATAAACAATTAAACACGCTTGAGCACATTTTTATCTGATTTACACCTCAAAAAGAACAACAACAACAACAACAGCAGCAAAAAACGTACTTAAAATTCAAAGAGAATTCTATGTCAACAACATAAATAAAAAGCTTAAACAAACAACAACAATTTAACGACTTTTGCACTTCGTGTCTAATTTTTTTTGGGTCAAATTTCAATAATATAACTATTCTTAGCTGCAGCTGCTGATGTGGATTGCTGACCGAAATATGAATGAAAATTAATTTGGTTAACAACAACAGAAGTCTACAAACTGTTGACCAATATGGAAAGCAGCAGCTGGTAATTTTGTATGCCAGTCAGGCATGAAATTCATTTGCTAACTCGCCTTGTGCCGCAAGTGTGACTAACACAAAAAGAAAATGTAGCAACAATAAACACAACAAGAGAAAACACTACAATCAGTTGGCCATTTCAACAATTGGCAACAGCAGCAGTCCACTTCAGTTATTGTGTTTTTTTTTTCTTTGCCACAACTAAATCACAACACAAAACAAGACACAAATTGCATGCAACTTTAACTGGCCAAACACTTTCATTACATGCCACACACACACACACACACACCCTGCTTCTTTCTACCCACACTATTATCAATATTTGGAGCAATTCTCAAGGGACTTGAGACTTCACTTGGCTCTTAACTTGGCCTTAACACAAAGGGGGTTGAAACTTTTGGACTAACTTCGCGTTTTCGTGGGCCATAGAATCTGCTGAGTTGTCAACTTAAGCTGTTTTGCCAAATCATTCATAACTAAGCCGACACCCCTTGTATCATTATCATCATCATCATCATCATCATCATCATCATCATTATCGTTATCATCATTAGCATTAGCAGCAGCAGCAGCAGCAGCAAATTTCAATTAGTTCAATTACAAATGCTAAAAGGGTGCATCCACATAAATACATAATATGTAATGTACATATATATATAATTATATATATATATACATATAGGTGTATATATTTGTTTGAAATCAACCCTTAGCGCCTCGACAAACTTTTTGGCAATTAAAACTTTGAAAATACAAAAGACAATAAAAATCAATTATTGTTAATAACAAGACACAAAAGCAGCAAAGCAACAACCAACAAAATAAAAGCGGCAACAACAAAATATAACTGTTAAATTTAGCCCAAAAAGGTGGAAAAAGTCAGTGTTTTGGAGTAGAATTTAAAACCCTTGTTGAGGGTATCATAATTTGACAGAAAAGTATGTTCTCCTAATGGAGAAAGTTAGAAATCAGCAGATGTACTTCGAGACCTGTAAGGGTTTATAAAAAATTAAAATCATGGCTAAAAGACATGGCTTTTAAGGGATGTCGAATAATTTAAGTCTCAATGGGAAACTTTAGATACGATTTTCAACATAAATTTTGACCAAAAAGTGGCGTTTTCAAATTTTATTGCAGCATTACTAAATCGGTTCAGTTTTTCCTAATTATAGCCAACAGTCTAGGCCTTCAAAACCAGTTAAAAAACCAGCTTTAAGGCTCAGGCAATTCCCAAAATAATTTTCGAGTCTTGTACAGAATTGCAGATGCTACAATTTCCATTAATTAAAATAATCAACGAGACAAAAAACTCACTCACGGAACAACCCTCGTGATGCATGCAACCCCTTTATGTATCCATATCGAATGATGGTCAAAAAAACAAGAAGAATGATGTGAAATGCACATTCCGGACTTTGGCCAGACGAATGCATTTAATTAACACGCAAAAAAAGAGTTGAAGGGGAGGACGAAGAGGGAAGGGGGTTGCAACAGAGAGTCAAGGGGTAGCTGTGGATAAAGCAGATGAGGAGGTTCAAATAACTGAATGCATTTTCTGGCAACTCGAGAGACGACAACGAGAAGGCCTTGCAAAAGACCTTGTGGCAATAAGTGGGTGGTTGGGTGGTTGGATGAGTGGTTTGGGTGGTGCAGACACAGGTGAGCAGCAAAATGCATACAGCCTAAATATGTGCGGGCAAAATGGATGAAAATGTTGCGAGAAATGCAAGAGAGAGTGAGTGGTGCAAGTGTGTTGGCCTCCAGACGCACCACCGAAAAACGCACATGATTAGTGGGGGTGGGAATGCTAAAGGGGAGCTGCTGCTGCTGCTGCTGCTGCTGACTAAGCTGAGTGCTAAAATGCTTGTTGTTGCCTCGTCTGCCTCGCATCGGTCAGACGAATATGCAATCTATTTTTAACTGTCTGGCGGAGGCAACTGCTCTCAAGGGTTGAGGGGGGTGTGGGTGGTTGGTTGCTGCATTGCCTGGGATGGCATTCAAAATTTATTTGCCACGGCTGTTGATGCCACTGCGTGCGTCACGCAGCCAGACGCAACGGCGTCGCTGCTGTTATGTGCACTGGAATTGTGACTGAATGTGTGTGTGTGTGTGTGTGTGTGTGGTTAGTGGTGCAGGGATGGAATCTACATAACAGCAAATTGCAAGCTGCGGTCAAAAATTGTTTGCTGCTAGCGAGCCAAAGTTGCAGCAAGCAGTCAACTGAAGCATTCAAAAAGCAGTCAAAAGCGAATGAAGTGAGTGCAAATTATGAATACATTTATTATACATAATATTACACATATCAAATAAATAACACTCATTTCAAGCTTTGGCTGACAATTTTTCGATTTTAAGCTTAAAAATATTTATTCAATGTTGAAATTCATTTCTGCTTAGCACAATTCATAAATTTAATTTCGAGTATATGAATAAATCAATATAAATAAAAAATGATTTATGAATCAATTAGTTTAATATTTGGACATTTTTTCACTAATTGGGCCACATTAAAATGCTATAAACAATATTAGCAAAACATTGCAAGCGAAATTATTGATTTATTATTTTAATTAGGCGCATTTCTAAAATTTTGGCTAAAAGCATAAACCAAAACAAGATTTGCACTTTTATGCTACACAAATTGTGAATCATTTGGAGAAAAATTGCTCTACTAACTATATATAGTTAATAGATTCTATCAATTTGCTGATAAAGAGAGATCCAGAAAAAATGTAGTATTCTTGGGAAATATCTTATTCATTCACAAAATAGTTTTGAAAGGCCTAAGTGAATCAAGTTCAACTCAAATAACTGTTAAATTACGGAATTACTCGTAAGCTATAATCATGTATATTAAAATTACTGTTAAAGTCTGTTTTTAAGGTTCTCAAATCGAAACCGAAACCGCAACCCCAACCTTACCTTACCGATTGACATTCACTATCAAATTACGATTCGGTTGGACAACCCCCTTGATTCTATTCTGATTCTCCCCGATAAGTGAACTATAGTAATCTTCTTCATCCTGACTGTTCCTAGTCTTGAACTACCCTCGCAGGAGCTGTCTAACTAAACGATTCACAGTTGGCTTCTGTCCAAGCAATCTTCTCTAAAGTTCTAGTTATATTTGTAATCTCGTCATTCTCTCTCAGGTCAAGTCTGTGGTCAAGTGTGTGTGTGTGTGTTTTAAGCCGTGTATTAAAACGTTTAGCTCGACTGCAAGTGTCGTTAAGAGCGTGTTGCATAAGATTTCTTTGCCAGAACATCCGACGGACTGCAAGTGCACTTAATCACAGTGGAAATGGATGTGGAAGTGGAAGTAGATGTGGATGTGGATGGGGAAGTGTGCTGGCTGTGACTGGCCAAGTCAGTCAGTTAGTCAGCCAGGTGCTGTTGGATCTGTGAGCACGTTTAGGACCAGCTTGCAGGTTCACGGCACGTACGCAGCTTGCAGGCAAAAAACAGCATTCAGCAGGCAACAAGCTTAAACGATGCCAAGTGGCAAGCGAAGGAGACGTCGACGGCGACGACGACGATGTTGGCCTGGCCTAAACTCAACTGAACTGAACACAGAACACACTGGCAGCTTTAGGCACCCCCCAACAAAAGCGTAAAGAGGCAAACAGGGCCAAAGAGCGACATGGCCAAAACTCTTCAGATGATGAGAAGATGCTGCTTCATGTGCTAATTGCGCTGTCAAGTCAAGTGTGCGAGTGTGTGACGGTGTGTGTGTGTGTGTGTTGCTGAGAGCAGACGGAAGCAACAGCTCAAATGGCACACACACAAACACCAACACACACACACACACAGCACTAATGACGTAAAGAGAAAATTTGTTGCCTACTTTTGCACGCTCTCCAGTCAACAACAACATGGAAACCACCCAAGAATTTCCCAACAATTTATACATATATATATATATATTTATTACAAAGTAAAAACATTTTCCATTTTTATTTTTTTGTCTGCTCAATAAAGTTTTTATTTTGGTTTTGCATACTGACAATGAAATAAAAACAAACAAACAACGTGGAAATTTTATCGGCATGCGGCGGGAGATAAAAATGCGCCGGCAAAAAGCAGACGCCAACAACAACAACCACAACAACAACAACAACAACAAACAATATTTTGGCTCGTTGCTGGCAATGGCCAAAATCGATTTTTCCAACCCTCAACATGTGGCAGTGGCAAAAGGCAGTCGAGAGCCGGCTCTCGACTCGACTCGACTCTCCCGTCTCTGCCACACTGCCACTCTGCCACGCTCAAAATTCTGTGTGTCTAGTCGCTGTTCTGCTCAGCTCTGTTCTGCGGTTTTTGGCCTCTGATTTTCCTTCATTTCTTTTTTTTTTTTTTGGCAACAAATGCGCGCAGAAAGTTGGGAATGAGTTAATAAAGTTTGGCCAGAGACAGTCGGCGCAAGAAATTAGCAGACTGAGTGGCGTACATCAATCTTAACTAATTTGTGTTTATTTTACTTTGAATTTTGTTCATATAAATAATATTTAATATTATTTATATTTATTATAAATTTGATTCATGATTCTAACAAGTCTATAAATTATCTTAAATATTTGCTAAAAGTCTTGCGCAACTTTTTTAAAAGAATAAACATCATTAAGTTTGAAAATGTAGGTTTCTTTTACAATTCTTCTTTTTTGCTCCCATAAAGATTCGCTCTATTTATTTATAAACAATTTTCAAACAGTTGCTAAACAAACATGAAGTTATTCGGCTTTTAACTTATTACTTTAAAGTTCTTAAACAGTTCTTAACAGTTTGAAGCAGCGTCCTTGGCCAAATTCAAATCAGCCTTTGGCATTGCTGCATTTAATGAAATTTATAAATGACAGTCGAACCTTCGAACAGTCTCTCAAAAAAGTTCTCGCCGCCTGATAACCTTAAGAGGCAGCCCGGCTTGCTGCTCTTGCAACACCGGGCTGCACTTCAACAACCCCAAACAAAAAACGAAGAAAAAAAAAACTTTATCACGAATATTTCATTTCTGGTTCTGCTTCTGTTGCTGGTCGCCATCCCCCTTTTGTTGTTATCAGGGTGCTTAGTTTGGGTTTGAGTTTGGGTGGAAAGCCTACAGTTCGCCCGCCCCCCGACCTCGACTACGACCCCAACCCCAAATTGATTGAATAGACCAACAACAACTAAACCGATATATGAAAATGTGTGTGTTGTGTGTGGAGTGTTGTGTGTGTGTCAATCTGACTGCCTGTTCCTGATAGGGGTGGTTATTCAAGTGGAGCCATGTACGAATATGTATATATATATATATGTGTGTGTTTTTATCGACAGTTTTCCACAGGTAATTATTATTTAATATTTGGGGGATGATTGAAAACATATCACAAATATTTTTGTTGTTGACATTCAAAATTCTATTCAAAAATAGTTTGGGAACGTTAAGGAGTATATAAAGTAACAGACAGAAGCCCAACTGCCGAAAGGTATATTTTGTATATATAATAGATATATAAACTAGTTGTAAACTTTCAGATTAGAATACTCTAGTGGAGAGAGATTTTAGATTGTTTTGTGATTTGTGTGTGATCTAAATGTAGTTGGATATATTATATATTTCATTTGAAAGCTATATTGTAAACATTGCGACTTTTATTGCTATCGAATATCGATTTATATCGATATTTAGGAAATGGTGGCAGAATCGCGATAGAACTTATTTAAAAATGGAATTATTCTAGAGCTTATTCTCTCTGAGATGGACGATCTTAACTAAATCGACTCGCCTAGCAATGCGGATCAAGAATATATATCATTATGGACTGACAGACGTCTGTTTCTAACAGTAGTAGCTAAAGATCAGCTGCTTTCCCTGGATATTTGGCATATGTTTTTGTTAATTAATTTAGTGTTTCGAAATTACAAATATTGATCGATGTTATCGGTTATCGATATTATTTGTACTCACCCGAGCATGCATGTTGACGTCGTTTTCGCCGGGCTGTTGAACGCCGGTGCGTATCTTTTTATTCTGGGGTCCCTCGCTGACGACGATGGTGGCCCCGCCACCGCTAACGCTGCTGCCTGCGACAGCACCACCGACACCACCGCTGCCGTTGCTCGCACCGTTATAGGGCATTGTGGTCGGCGTGTTGAATGTGAGCGAAGCCTCCGTCGTGCTAAGCAGTGTTTTTTTCGATAGAATCTTGACGTTTACTTTTGGCCGTAGCCGACGCTTCTTCTTTATTCAACTGCACAGTTAACAGAGATACGAATAATGTGTGTGTGCGTGTGTCTGCTGTGGTGTGTGGTTGTTGTGGCTATGTGTGTGTGTGTCTGGTGTTGTTTGGTTGCTTGTTTGCGTGAGTGTGTAAAAGTGTTTTTATTTTGTTTTTGTTTTTTTGTTGTCACTCGATAACGAAGAACGAACACGAGATACTCCGCAGAAAATCGTTTGTTTAAAATGTTGGTTTAAAACGCGCGCGGTTTTTTGATGACTTCTTCTAATTGATTTTCGAAGAAGTTGCAAATAATTTGTTATATATATTTATTAATATATATTTACTAAATGTTGCCTTTGATTCCTTCTTTTGCTTTCTTATTAATTTTCTTTTATTGCAAACACACTTTTTCTTTTATTAATTGGCCACTTTCAACCGCATTTGACGTTTTCTTCTTCTTCTTATTGCACTTTCAATTTGCGTGTTGAACGTAATTTTTTTTTTTATTTATCGCCTTTCTGTGTTTGTAGAATCAGCTGTAAAAGCAAGAAAAAGAAGAAGGAGAAATGGGTTATTAAAGCATGTGACTTAAAAACAATAACAATAATAATTTTACAGCTGAGCTGAGTGAAAATTCTCGTTGCAAATTGCAAAAATGAATGTGGACTAAAACCAGACTTTCTAATAATGCAATCGGAGTTATTAAATTATACGACTACTTAATGAGTACTTCAGCAATATTCTTTAATGATACATCAACTCAAAAAAAAAAACAGTTGCATAAAATAAATGTGAAGGAAATGCTAAAAAAAATTAAAATAAGTACAAAGCATAAAATTTTAATTACATTTTTCAATGCTTTATGAACGAAATGACACAAAGAAATCTTCAATTACAGCATATGTGTATTATAAATATATAATAATATATAATTGAGCTTAAAACTTAAAAAAGGAAACTAGCAACGTTTTTTATAAGCATGCAAAACAGTTTAAGCTCAATGGGTTTGAATAAAGTGCTCATCAAATAGAAATAGCTAAAGCATACAATAAGTTTTTATTGTACCAATTTCGAAATATATATATACATATCTGTATATAGAGTTATCTGCATATACATTTTATCATGCAACTGTTGCTCAATTAGACACTAAATTATCAACATCGTATCAATCATATCGATTGCCTTTCAATAGCCACATTTGGCGCTTTATCAGTAAAAAGAGTAGAAAAAAAAGGGAGAAGACAAAAACAATGAATTGAGATAAATTTTGTAACATATGCATAAAAATTGACATAGTTGAAAGTCTATATAGCGTATATATAAAAAAGTAAATAGTTTAGCAAAGATATGGGGGTTATGCCAATAATCATCGAAACAAATGGATTTCTTATCAGAGTTGAGTAAAAATAAAAGAGAGAAATTTGAATATACATCTATAGGAATATTATCAAAGCTTAAGCATTATATTATTGATTAAGGATCCCAACGATTTATAGTGGAAAAGTATTTCGAATATTAGTGAGGTATAAATAATATTTAAAGGATTTTCTTAACTTTTATATGAAATATTTTCCAATCATTAGCTAAATAAACTTAATCCAAAGTTCCCTTCAATTTCAATCCATTTACTTAATTATTTTCCAAAATAATTACCAACTATTTCAATAAAAATTAAGTACAACATTTTGGCTTGATTTAAAAGTAATATAAAAGATACGCAAGCATTTCACAACAATATAATGCAATATCATAAATATATATATATATATATTTTATGTGTTCCACATTTTGTGGCCAGCTTTTTTGTGTCTGCAAATTATGATATGTTGCAACAATGGGGAATTCATTCTAATTGGAGTTCCGAGCGCATAAATCAGCAACAACAACAGGCCAAAAACACAATGCACACCGCAAACATACACACGCACAACAAACACACACACACACACAGCCACTCACAGAAATTGCAGAAACAACCCTCGGTAAGAAGCTGAAGCTGCAAGCAGCCAAAATAAAATAAAGCGCCGGCAAAACAGAAGAAAAAAAAAAGGAACATGGCCGAAATGTCAAAATAAGTGTAAAAAAGGACAGCGGCAGCAAAGAGCAGACAGAAGGACAAGTGACAAGGCAACAACAGGAAGAAAGCAATAGCAAAAGCGAATTGGCGAAAACGAAACGAGAATGAAACATGGCTGAACTTTTAAGCAACGGAAAATCCGCGTGCAAAGTAAACTTGAAAAAAGTTGTGTTTTATTTTCATTGCTGTTTTTGTTGTTATTGCAACCCTTAAGGGGGAAAATGGGAAAGCTAGAAAAAGAATCGGAAAGCGGACAACACGATTGCCGCTTGCTTGCCGCTGTTGCTGCTTGCCATTGTTTTTGGGGAGAAGGGGGTGGGCCAAAAAAAATGAAAAGGAAAAATGCCGGGGGTTGATTTTTCATTAATGAAACACACACAAAAATGTCGCGCGCGGAAAAGCGAACGAACTTTTCTCGCTTGGTTTCCTTTTTTTTTTGTTTTTGAACTTTAATTCACAGCTTTTCAGCTTTTATTTTTTTTTTGCATACCACTAGCTTGAAGATGGCGGCCAAAGAACAACAATTTTACTTTTGATAAACTGTTGATTTTGTTGTTAAAAATTTTGCCAGTTATTCACAGCGACAATTTGTATTGTTTTCGGTTTTTCTTTTTCAAATATTGGTGAATTTTTTAAATGCACACAATGTTGGTTTTTATTTGTAATTTTTTTTTTTTTTGCGAAAGTTGAAACTGCACTCTATAAATTTCTGACTGTCAATGGACGATCTGATTGTTGTTGCATTTGACAGCGCCTACTTACATTTTATTTTTTTGAACATTTGACAGACAATTGACAAAAGTTGCTGCTGTTGTTGCTCTCTCTCTTTCTCTCGCATACACGCACATACACATATACACGACGACGACGACGACGACAAGCAAGCAAGGTGAACGAAATGTGATTTGATATATATTTTTATTTGTTATGTGTGAAGTTGTATTTGAGTTGAATTGAATTTTTCATCCGTTATATTGAAGACTTCTGCTGTTGTACACTTCGGCGCCGCGCTGGCGAATGACGGTCAAATAAGAACTGAAAACCTGTGAGAGCGTTTTCATCAAACGTCAGCGTCGGCTCTGCCTGTCTGCCTTTTTTTTTTCTTCGTCGTGTGTGCACACAACACGAAGCGACGCGCGTCGGCGAGACAAAAAAAGAGAGAGAGAGCGGGCCAGAGAGATAGAGCACGCACAGGTAGCTTAACAGCTCTTTAGCTCTGACAGCAGCTGCACGCGTCGTCGATAGGGGTTGCAATATCTCGCAGAGAAAGAGTGTGAGAGAGAGGGAGAAAGCGCACACATAAATGTATATAGCGTGAAAGAGAGCCGACGGGAGAGAGAGAATAGTGCGAGAACACTTGAATAGTTTCAGTAAGAGTAAAAGTACCTTTTTGGTACTTTTTGGTTTTATGCTGCCCTTTTTGTTTGGCTATTTCGTGGGTGGCAAAGCAGCACCTACCGGTTACGTTCTGTTGTTGTTGTTGTGGTTGCTGCTGGTGCGAAGCAAAACAGCAAAGCAAACGAGACGCTTAGAAAACTGTTTTCATACTTTCTTAATACAATTTCGCCAAGATTTTCACATACACAGGCACAATTACACTTATTGCGATTATTAAATAGTTGCATTTGTATGCAAGTTGCAAGTGAAACGGTAAATTAACACTTTCACCGTTTGGCGAGGAGGCGTCGGCTTTTTTCTGCTTACCTTTTCAGTAGATATTTGAGAGATGATTGTTTTTATAGCTGCTTCTTATGTTGCTGCACTTTCAATTATTTCAATTAATAGCAAATATTGTTATTATTATTATTGTTGTCTAACTTTGCGTGGCAGGCGATATTTATATTTTGCTGCTGCGATAATCGCGTGTCTGCTGCTGCTGCTGCTGCTGCTTATTTCTCCAGCGGCCCTTTTTTTTTTTGATACACAAACAAAACGACGGCTGAGGCAGACAGAGACAGGAGAACTGGCAGCCAGGCAGCGAGTGACACAAACAGTGGCTGACAGAGAGAGACAGAGAACACACACAGCGACGAGAGCGTAATGCGAGAGAGAGAGCGCGCTGGGAATCGCACAATCGAGTTTGAGAGATTGTTTGCGTGTGTGTGTTGTGTATGTGTGTTTCTGTTGTGCACGTGTATGTGTCTGTGTGTGTGTGTGTGACGTCGACGTCAATGCGGCGATTCGAAAGAGAGCGAATATAGCGCACGCAATGGAAAAACTGGCGCGGCGACAACAGCAACAACGAAAGCAACGACGACGATGACAACGACGACGACGCGCGGAAGTATTTAATTAAGCCCAAAAAAGTATTTAATTTAAATTGATGGGTGGTGGTATGTTACCGTAAGCGAAATGCGCACTCACACGTACATACGCGTATAATTCACAATACACAATTGCCGTTGTCTCTCTCGTTGTGGTGTGCGTGAGTGCGTGCGTGTGTATATTTGTATGTGTGTGCCTGTGTTTATTTGTTTGTATTTGTTTCTGTGTGTGCACTTTTCTGCTGCTACTGAAAGGTTTTCAACCGTGCGCCACAGTGTCTCAATTCGTACTGAGAAAATGAGCGGCACGCTCAGCGATCAAAAACACATTTGACCACATTGTGTGCGAGCAGTGCGGCATGCTCGTGCTCGTTCTCGTGCTCGTGTAATCGCTCTCATTTACAAGCGTGCGCGCACCGCACACAGCAACAGCAGCGACCAGCGAGCAGCAAACAAGCAGCAGACAAAACTCACGCAAGTGTGCTGAGAGAGTAACCAGAGCGCGCACAAGTGAAATGTGCTTGCTCTGTCTGTCGCTCTCGCGCTCCCACTCAGTCTTGTAATAAAAGTGAGAGAGAGCGCCTCAGAGCATAAACATGCAAACAGATATACACACATCCATACATACATATATGAGTTTCATGGGAATGGTTGCATGTGTGTGCGGCATGCTTCGCTTTGCTTTGGCTGTGAGAAGCGCGCGCCTTGTTTTTGTTGTTTGTGACTGGCAAAAAATTGGGCACAGTGGGACAATGGCTCGCAAGCATGTGGCATGTTTATCGAAAACAATCAAACTATTAAATATTTTAATGTTCATAAATAAGTAAAACTTTGCAGTTATCAAAAAAGAACATGTTTTTATTGCTAACACCTTACATTTTTTTTAAATTTTCCAATATAGTTTATATATTCATATTATTGTAGCTTGATATATAGTTGCATAATTTTCGCATATTATATTCATTAGCGATACGCATTTATTATCGATAAACACTCTGATTGGCCTCTCTCACATTTTACACCAGTCAGTTAAGAGCGAATGCTTTTGCGTTTACTCTTCTTCAGTGCTTAATGACACTCTTCCACTTTTTGCGCTCTCGTTCACCCACGCGCAACAACAACAGCAACACCAACATACTGTCTGCGACCTGCTCTCCATTCTCGCTGCATTTCCATGCAATAATTTTTTAACAGTCGCCTGTAAATTCGCTAACAGTGCTATGTTACTGAACAGAGCAACTGAGTTAACAGCATTTGGACTTTAACTTAACAGCGATTGACAGGCATGTTAATTACATTTATCGTTTTTTTAAATATATTTTTGAAATGAAAATGTTAAAATGGAAAGCTTATTTAATTTAAATGCTATTTAATAATAATAATATTAATTAATTTAATGCATATAATAAATAAGTCGAAATTGTCACAGTCAATTTTATATATATTTATTTCTTTATACTGGATGTTAAATCATTTCTAGTTTTTGACTTGGGCTTTAGTGGACTGCCTGCTTGCCTTCATCTTATCATTGCCCCAACTCCCCCACTTTTCTTATCTAAGTTAAAACACTCTACAATAAAAAATAACACAAAATGCATTTTTTTTTTATTAGATTTTATGATGATGGGGTGTGGATTGTTCCGAGCAGGACAACAATGGTAACCAGGGCAGTCAAATAGCAGGACATCATCCCCGCTCCCACCCTAGCACCACTGGGGGGACGTCATTCCACCCCTTTCCACTGTGCGCGCCTAAGTCGCACATGAATGCTGCTCGATGGTTACGTGTTTTCCACATCACTCCACCCACTCAGCAGACCCCTTGCTCCTCGCTATCCACCTCTTGGCATTGGCATCCTTTCGCTCGTTGGCTGTCCAAGGCTCAGCGTTCTGCTTAATGCCAAAGTGCAGGACAACAACAACTACAACAACAGCAGCAAATGCAGCAAGCTGCCTGGTAAACAACATAAACTATTTAGTCTATGCAGCTATGTGTTTGTGTGTGTGTGTGTGTGGGCGTGGCCAGGCTTTGGCATCAAGCGTGGCCTGCCACAAGCTCCTGGCCAATACCCTAGATTTTATTGTGAAGCATGTGTAACAAGAAGCCAGCTGAAAGCACTCCCAATTTTTAATCAGATTAACAAATTCAGTTGTCTAAAAAATCTAAAATTCAAATAAAATAGTATTTTTTTTTAGTAAACATCATTTAAAATACGGCTACGTGTTCTGAGTTTGAATCTTTACCAAATGGGTTGTGCACAACTGCTTATAGAAATGTTTTCTTAGAATTGAAATATTATCAAATTAATACAAACTTTTTTAATTGAATTGCAGATGATAAGTTGCCTGAAGGTGTTATTTGATAAAAAGAAAAAGAAAAATCTAGAGAGTGTACAAATATTTGGGGATTAAGAGGCTACAAGGATAGAACAACTTTTTATCTTCTCAGACAAATTTGAGGTTGGCTGGAGGATGTTTAGGCAACGCGTAGATGTCCTTTATAATCTTGAAGAGATCATTAGGCCAAAGTTGCTGATTTTCTAGGGCTCCAGCTACCCTTTCTAAGTTTCTGAGCGTGGACTTGGACTTAACTAGGACAATCATAGTATTCAACTAGGAACAACTAGCAAAAGAGTGAAAAATACTGGCAGAAATCTTTTGGAGGTAAACAGAGAAAGAACCACCAAAGGGGAAGATACGTACTGTTGCTTGTCTGAATTTGAGTAAAAACTCTCCACGGACTACCGATTCTGCCGATTTCCAGAATACATTCTGGAAGATTTCCCGGCAACAGGTCAACTTAGGCTCGCTTAGCTAAAGTCCTATTACATCCACAATGATAGCGAAATAAAGAAAGCAACCATTAAAAATGGAAACAGAGAGACTTAAAAAATAACAATAAAAATAACAAAAGGATTAAGTAAGCCTTCAAGCTGACCTCTATCACTATAAATCGAACGCTTAATTGTTCTAAGAGTTCATATTTTATAATAATGCTTCTTTTCCACCCAGAAATCTAATGGGTTTTAAGGTTTCTTATTGCCTTCAACGAAAAATGGTGAATTAACGAAAAAAGTAAGAAAACAAAAAGATTTTCAACTGTTCCCAAATTTCTAGGATATCTACAAGTCGTTCTCTTTAAGGCACTACATGACTTTAGCCTGGCCTTTGGCAACTGGAGCGAAACTCTTTGCCAATGTTTGCATCATAAAATATGGATTTAGTCGAGTGTACTCGAGTGTGTGGGTGTGTGCGTGTGTAGCTGCTTTGTGTGTGTGTGTGTGTGTGCGTGTGTGCGTGGGTGTGTTTTTCCAACGTACTTATCGATAAGAATGCTGCTGTTACTGTTGCTGCCATGTTTGCCCCACTTGTTGCAGAGATTGCATTGCGTCTTCTTCGTATTTGCCTCCTTTTTCTTGTGATTCTTTGCGAAATACAATCAAAACTAATACAAAATATGTCCTTAATCTGATTTTTAAGCCACCCAAAACATATTGTGCAATTACATAGCAAGCAGCTTTAAGTCGTGCAGGAGATTATAATATGCAGTTTTCCAATACTTTATTGAGATTAACAGAATTAGCAATTACATAGCAGGCAGCTTTAAGTCATGTAAACAAAATTATATTTAAATTTAAATTATTGTTTAGATTAACAGGAATTTTCTATATACAAGTTAAGGTGCACAGAAAATTTGGAAAACTTCTAGTTTCTAAAATCAACAATAGTTTTATTCCAGTAGCCGAAACATGATAATGAAAATCGATTAGGTTTCAAAGAATTAAGAAGTGTAAAATTGGCTTAAAGCTTTTTGGCTTACATCTTTATTAATCAATAATCTTGTCATCAAAATCGGTTTTGATTTCGAATAGGAACCAGTTCATGACTAAGTAGGTATTATTTTTGAAAATCGGTTCACTTGGATTATGTGCGTAGTGTGGTTACCCCTCACCTTGCACTCTGAGAGTGTTCACTGTCTGCACTCCGTTCTCAGTTCTCCAGCGTAAGATAATAAACTCAAGTTAAGCGAGTGCTTTTCTCAGCTTTCACTTCCACTTTCCCTCATCCTTCACCCTTCAACCTTCCTGCTTTCGCCTGCTCTCTTCACTCTCACATGCAGAATGCAAAAAATCTAATGCGCCTTTAAATGGATGAATGCAAGCTGGGTGGGGTGTAGTCAGAATGGCGCTACACAGTGAGAAAAATTGCATACACAAAAAAAAATCATTCCTTTTTTTCTTTTCTAGATTGAAATAATATTAAGTGATAAAGTTGATACTCAAATTAAGCTCAATAATCTTAAATGATCTAAAAATTGATGTTATTAAAGAGAAATCTTTGTTCAAGTTAATTTAACTTAGCGTAAGCAAGCTTACTCTAAGATTTTGTAACAGAATGAAGTATATATGTTCTTATTTCTTAGGTTTGGTTTTCCCCCTCTCTCTTTCTATCTCTCTCACTCTCTCTCTCTGTATCTCTCTCTGTCTCTTTATGTAAGTGGATGTGGTTGACTAGCACTTCAACATGCTTCCCCTCCACCTAACCCCTCCCATATATGTTTCTGTAGCTGATAAGACGTTGCTATCAACGCCTTACACTGCTACACATCCCCCTCCCCCTCCTCCTGCCCCTTATCCCAACCCCTGCCCAGCACATTAGAGCAGCGCAGCATCCGTTTCCGTTGCGCTGCAGCGTCAGCTTAGTATCCTGTTTTGGCCAGATTTACAGCTGAATCTCCTTGCGTGTAGTGTGTGTGTGTGTGTGTGTGTGTTTGTGTGTGCGTGTTTATCTATGCTGTTGCCGGAAAGTGAAACGCTTATGAAAACGTCCGGCAAGGCGTTTCACAAATCCTACCATCCTGGCACCCATCCCACCCTACTCCATCTCCCCTCCCCCCACCGCTGAATGCCACCCCATTTGTTGAATGACCTTCTTTGGTTTGCGGGCTATGCTAAATTTAATATTAACTTTCATCTGCTAATTTTGCACAGTTGAACAATGCTTCAAGAATTTAATATCCTTGCCGCTTCAAATGACCAGCAGCTGGTTGCCAGCTTGGTTGAATGAATGGATGGATGGATGTGCGAATGCCTCGGCACCGAATCCATTCTTCTAACTCTGTCTCTGGCTCTGGCGCTGGCCCTTGTCCCAAGATAAACAATGAAGTCTTGACCCAGTTCCACGTTACTCGTTTGCCTTGCCCTTTGTCATCATCATCGTCAGCACCAGCAGCTTCAGTAGCTTTGACATGGCAAAGACACCACAAAAAAAAAGAAACAAAGGAACTGGTTAAAGTTGGGAGAGATCTCGACTTGGAGATACCATTTACCTGTCATTAGTCACAGGTATTCATTGATTGATTGCTTTAAGCGATCTGAAGGAATTTGAAAGGAATACTTGCATCTTTAAATGACTGACTTTTATTGGTATCGTTAATCGATTTTTATCGATAATAGGAATGTTGAGAAAGTTAATGATCTACGTTTGATATTTTTTTATTATAAGTTTTCTTAGTATTGATAACAATTTCTTTAGCTCTACAGAGCTTAGCTTACTTTAGTAAAATTGTATTTAAACCAAAACAAATGTAATTAAATCTAGAAATATATATTTTTCTTATGGCTCAGTTTGTATTGCTTTATTTTGCATAATGCATGTAATTTTTGTGTTGCTAATAATATAGATCAATGTAGACAGTAGCTTATATATATACATGAACTATGAATATTAATGCCGATCTGGAATACGATAACATATCGATTGTGTTTTCAAGACAACCCTTTTTGCTATACACTCTTCATGCAGGGTACAATAAAAAATAAGAGTTTTCAAGAATACGGCAAAAATACGACAACTTTACATACAGAATTGGGTGATAACCCAAAAAAATTGAGACAGTTTTGGCCCACTTCACACACCACACACACACACACACACACACACACATAAGAAAATATTTATTTTTTGACTGTATTTTTTTATAGTTTCTTTTTAAGGGGGTGGTTGCATTAAGTTCGTGAGAGGGTGCTAAAGCTAAAGTGCAGTGAGACAGTCATTGGATCATTTGTCTTGGAAATGTTGCCCTTTTCAGATTCCGTTTTTGGCTCAGCTCTTTGTTTTATTGCTGTTGCTGCAAGTTGAAAGTTCCGGCAACTTAATGCTGCAATGGGGCTTACGGGTTTAGGCAGCTTATGTGACAGTCAAGTTGGCCAAAGCCAAAGCGAGTGCCGAGAAAAAATGAAAGTATGCAGAATAATACTTATCAGTTTGGTCAATTTTAAAGCCAGTTAAGCAAACGAACTCGACAAAGGACACAAATGCAACAGGGAACTGAAGGGAGATGGTAAACAAAATGTTAGAAAACGTTTACTGATTGCAAAGAAGGGAATAGAACAAAAATCAAAGTTGATGAATCTGCAAAGTATTTGCAAAGTGAATTAAAATCAATAGACTTAAATAAATAATAATAAAAAAGTATAAATATAGTAAACTACTTATTCTTTACCTTAATTTTTTAATATTAGCTACAAATCATAATATAATTAAAGAATTAAAGTCACACATTTAAATATTATTTATTTTAATTTAATATTTATTATTATTTATATTATTTAAATTATTAAAACTGAAAAGTATTTCAGATTCGGCACGGAATGCTTAAAGATTCCGGTAAAACTTATAAATTGATTGCCTATTTTTGTCCGGTTTTTCGTTCCGTATTCAATAATATCTTTATAATAACTAAATCGAAAATAGTTTTAAATTTCGCTTACACTTTCATTTTGAAGTCAAGTTAGAATCACATTTAAATTAACCTTAGCAGTATTTAGAAAATATTCTAGTCCGGCACAAAACTTAAAAGTTTCCAAGAAAATAAAAATCACTCCAGCCAAAAACACTGCAAAGGAAAACACTGCCCAAAAAAACAGCACACACACATGCATATATGTATATATATATATACATATATATGTATGTATGTATATTTATCTTCAGCAAAAAAAAAGTGAAAAAAGGCAACAGAATCACTGGCCTGACGCTGACTCCGTATCCAGCTGGATGTCAGTAGCAAATGAAGGTGTCAAAATGACAAGCAGACACCAGCAAAAAATAAAAAAAAAATACAAAAAAAATCTCGAAAGGCCTCAAACACACACACACACACACACACACACACATAAACACACACACACAGATAGATAGCTGCCATTCTGGCTGGACGTGCAGTGGAGCGATGGATGGCTGTATGGCATAGAATGGCCTGGTTCTCGTCCTGCTGCTGGCCAGGCTGACTGTCTGGTCTGTCTGTCTGTCCTGTCGGGCTAACTGTATAAACGCCAAAACGACAGCAGCATTTTCTAACTTGCACCATCAACAACGGCAACGGCAACAGCAACAGCAGCAGTAGCAGTAAAAAAAAAACAATAACAAACGCTCGCAGTACAGTGCAGACTACATAATTGTATGTGTATCTATGTATCTATGTATCTTTGTATCTACAGGCTGAGCCCGCTGCATTGTATTGCAGTTACGTGCTCGATGGTCCAGCAAAATGGCGGAACACAAATTCAGCAAAAAAAAACAAACAAATGGACAGCAAAACGATTGCTAAAGATGACATTTCCATTGACATCCCGAAAGGAAGAAACTACGCGAACAGCTGGGATTTAAGACTATATTGAATTTATACACATCTGACTTTGGATGATTATATAATTCAAATTTGTTTAAAAAATGTATAAGAAATTTGCCTAAAATTTAAAATAAAAACTCAAATAAAATTTTAAAAAGGTTCCCTTAGTGGTTTTATTATCTACGATAAACGATACAATATAATCTTATAAATATTTTATTATTTTTTAATTTATTTGTAATTTTAATTTTATTGTAAATTTAATTTCAATTAAATTTTTTATTCTAATTGAAAATAAATAAAATAAATAATTATAAAAAAAACCGCTTCCTGAATTTTTACATTAACTTTTTTTTTTAATTTTAAAAAATTTTTTGCTTTAAAAATGGAAATTAAAATCTATAAGCAAATATTTGTAGCTGAATAGATAAATTTCCATTATTTCACAGTCTGTTTTTAAATGATGCACTTTATTTATTGAGTATTCGAGCATTCCATTAATCTATCCAACCCCTAACAGGTTCAACCTGTAAAAAATAGTCGTGGCTAAAGCTGCATAAATTTATGTACCTTAGTTACTAAAAATATTTTGTGCAATAACCTCAACCAGCCCATCAATCTTTGTGTCTAGCCACCCCACAAATGGGGCATACACAAAATGGCAATATAAAACCAAAAAAAAAACAAAAAAAAATATAAAACGCTTAAAGAATTTGGCGATGGCCAACTACTGACATGATGGCCAAATGCCAAAGCGGATTTAAGTTGTGGCAAAACTTTAAATGAGTTCAAGATTATAGATTTAGGTGGGGGAGTATACAACACGCCCCTACCCAAAAGCCACGCCCACTTCACTTTTTTGATGGCCGTGCTGATGAAGCGTAATGATGATGACTTAGTTGGATTGATTGATGGCACCCAGAGACACAGAGACGGACAGCAAGACGGATCCAGATTTGGGGGCGGACAGCAAATTAACAAAATTTACAATTTACACATTACAAAAATTAATTGAAGAAAATTTTAACAAGAATGCTGTAGTCGAAAGAGATCGACTAGGAGTTACTCTCGGCAAAGTCTTTAATGCACTTTTGTGGTTACTTTTGAAACTGATTTTGGTTGTATGTATATATAACAAGAATGTTGTAGTCGAGAGAGCTCGACTATGACTTATCCTGTCACGAAGTCTTTAATGCTCTTTTGTGGTTACTTTTGAAACTGATCAAGATTATATATATATATTTGATGCTTGCTTCTTTCTCTTTAACTATTGACTCTGAGATCAGCTTGTTCAGACCTGTTGCATACTTCCGCACAAATTCAGTATACCCACTTTTAGTGGGTTCAGGTTATTAATACAAAAACTGAAAAATCAAAAATATTACTCATACGCCACTTTGGTTGCATATATATGTATATTATGTATAAATAGCTAGTGAAACGCATCTGACGCTGCAGATGACCAATTAAATTTTTGTGGCATTTTTTTATGTCAGTCCGAGTTGAGGCGGAAATGCCGTCTGTTTGTTTGGCCAACAGACATTTCTGCCATAGAACTTGGCCCAGTCAGTCAGTCGAAATGGATCAGTGGACGGGCGTGCATCGAGCGTTCATCATACGTGCCTATTATCGGAATAATGACTCCATAAGCAGCGCCCAGCGATTGTTCAAGAAACAGTTCAGCATTTATCAAATACCACCCACGAATGTGATCAAATCCTGGCTGCGACATTTCGAGGGCACCGGCTCCTCACAAGCCGGCGGAGCGAAACGTTCCTCAATTCCAGTAAGAGTTGTATTTATTGAGTTTTATTTTCTATAATATGAATTTGTATCTTTTTTATCATCACAGCAAATATTTTGCACCATTTGCAATCAGTGTTTGAGCAATGAGAAGAATTTCAGCAGCTCCGTAAAGTGATCAAGTTTTATATGTAATTTATATATATGTAAAATTCCTTTAACCTAGTCGTAGTCATTTTGATATATATATAATGAATTTATATGTGCTTTTATTTTGTTATTTGCTAATTGACAAATTTGTTGGACATTTCAAACTCAGCACCGCTTGGGTGCCAAGCATTTCAAAACACACACATTTGTCGACATTTGTCTCATTTCGAGTGGTTCTCGAACATTTGTTTTGCATGCTTGGCTAAACGATTCGGTTGGTTTCTCACACAATGTAAAAAACAGCAAAAATTCTTTTGTTTAAAATTACAAGTGACTGAACAACAGGAATTGACAACATAAACATATCTTAGCCATTATTGTCGTATTTAAATGTATTTCGGTCTTTTGGTTAATATAGAAAATAATAAACTGATCAAATTTCAAGCAAGAGTTAAAGTCTTAAGATGGAAATGTGCCGAAAAGTGAGGAAAACTTTAAATGTATCTTTTCCTTCGATCCCATTTAGCTTTTCCCGTAGTTCTCAACGAGCCTCAAATTCGTCCTTTCTTTTAGCTAGTAGCTAATTAGGGAATCTAGTTGAAGTTAGTCATTGATTAGACTCTAAATGTGACTTTAGTAATTGTTTAAAACACTCCTAATTGAGCAAATATTTCCAAATAACTTTCTGCAACATGTGGCAAAGTTTTCCTTTTATACCCAAACACAATTTGCGTTCAGTTGCTCAAAGAGGCTAGCTTATAGGGTGTCAAAGCTATTCTATTTATAGATTATTTTGTGGCACGTTCCCTGCCCAGACAAACCTACACTTATCCACTCGTCAAGGGGGGTGTTCGGGGGGCAGCTGTCAAGTTTGAAGTAAAGTAAATCCACATATTAACTTTTACCGACTACTGATTTTTCCCACATGTCAAGCTTTCTACGCTGTTGTCACCTTTTTCTAAAAAAAAAAAATAAAATAAAATGAAAATAAAATGAAATAAAAAAATGTCATCAGAGCCTGTCATCGTGTCATATCAAGTAATGTGAAGGGTAGGGGAGGGGAGGAGAGCATTAAACTACCCCAGGGCCTAACGCATATTAACGGTTAAGTATAACGGTTTACAGATTACAATCGGAAAATGCGCATAAGGTTTTTTACGATACGCTGCCGACGAGTGTCTGTGTTTTCGTGTGGCATTAGTTTGAATTATATGTGGAGCACATATTTCGCGAGGCAAATAAAATTAGGTGCACCCCACAGATTGCCACATAAAAAATTCCCCAAACACCGGCAAAGACGGGATGCCGGAGCAGCCCGACAAGGGATACCCGGAAAGGAACGTCAACGGCACCCGCAACGCTCTGCTGGTATCATAATTTCGAAATGACAGGTAATTTGGGGCAACAACAGGAACAACCGTAATGGAACTTCAGGGGCGTGGCAGGCACGAAAGTAAAAAAAAAATACAAAAAAAAAAAAAAAATGAAGTGCGGGCGCCAAATGGGAAAATGATGCGAGTTTATTAAGTACCGTTACTCAAAATGTACAAAATCCTCGAGGAATTTATGATGCGCAATTTCCAAAAAAAAGGAAAAAAGAAGCGAAACTGAAAAAATGTATATTTTGTAAATATATCTGAAGTGCTCAAGTCCTTAGCTCGCTGTGCTATCTCTCAATGATTTAAGCACACGAACATGCAACTAATGAGTGTAGTCTTAGAGTGCCCCCCTCCCCCCACACTCTCCTGCCCCACACACTAGCCTGCCCCATAAACTCAACTCAACTCAGGTGTGGGTGCCGCTTTCAACTGCAATTGAAATTTAGAGCGTTGAAACGTGCCTCAAGGAAAAATACAAGAAAATTGTCTAGAATATTTTTCATGTGCTTACAACTGCAATTGATCAAATGTGGCCAAAGGGGTAAAGTGGGTGTGTGTGTGTGTGTGTGTGAAGGGGTAAAGTGAGTGTGTGTGTGAATTTTGAGCTCTGACAAGTTTATTGTCAAAAGCTTAAGCAATTTGAGACTTGAATTTGATTGATTGAAGTAAATTTGTGATGTGACAGTTTGAAGCGGCTTACAGGTCTTTCTTAGGCTCCACATCCTTGTGGAAATATCGCAAGATTGATCCTGGGGGAGGCACATATATAATATAGTAGTTCAAAGATTAGGATTTCTTGTGCAAATTTGAGCAGCACAACAATTTTTACATATTCAGTGGGTGGATATTTTCAGAAAGGAACATTTCTTTGCAGCCAAGAACTCAGCATTCGAGCGATTGTTCCTATGGCAGCTATATAATATAGTAATAAGCTATATACTATTAAAAGCAATATAGTAATAGCATATATAATATAGTAATAGCAATAGTAATAATAAGTAAAGATTTCCCTGAAGAAATGCATCAGACATCAGGCATCAGTTTATCTTTTTATTGTTAAAATTCCTCAAGTCTCAATTTTTTATGACTATTTTATTTATTTTTTTCTTTCTTCTTTCTTAATTTAGTAACTTAAGCAATCTGTTTTGGACTAAGAAAAGATATTATTTTTCTAATAACAGTGAAATGCACTCAACTATTCTTTTGACTTTTAGGTGCATTTCCCTTTTAACCGGATCCAACAACTTTCGCTGCATTTACTTTTGCGCATCCACAAAGAAGACGAAGAATCAAATTTAAATGCCAACGAATTGTGTAACTTTATTCTTTTATTTTTTTTTTCTTTACAGTGATACCTGGTAGTAAAGGAACTGTCTCTCTCTTCGTTTGTTGTTGTAACTTTTGCTTGTCCACATTGCTGTTTCCGTGTTTCTTGCCGTGTTTCTGTTGCTGTTTCAGTTGCTGTGCTGGCATTTCATTTAGCGCACAACTTCACATTTGCGTTGTCTGCAATTGCCATTTCCGCTTCCTGAAATTTGCCACTCGTTACACACACACACACACACACTGTGCGAGAGAGAGAGGGAGAGGGAGAGAGGAAGAGACAGCGCAGCAATCTACCAGGCAACCGACATTTTCATTTCCATGCTTGGGCGCTTCGCACGAATCAATTATTCATCATCATCGATTAAGTAAGAACAGCAACCATGTTCCCCCCCCACCACCCACTACCCTCCCCTCCCCTCCTTGCCACGACCTGCTGTCTCTGCCCCCCGCCCCCCGTCACCCAACCCACTTTATTGTTATGATTTTTGCCGCCTCTGTAATGGCCTGCTCATGAAGGGGACTTTGGCCAGAACTGCGCTTGGCGCGAAATACAGTTTAATGATACCAACTAAAAGCCCGAGATTTATATATATATATATATATATATATATATATATAACGTATATATATATATATCGCCACATGTGTGTGGCATATGTGCAGTTCATATATCCATAAAGGAAAAATTACAATACATTCACGTCAGGACATCTGTATGGCAGATACATACATACATACATATATATATATATATATATATATATATATATATAAATTGTATAGGCGAATCTTGTTTTACTCTGTTGGGTCGGCTTTGCTTATTTCCCGGCGTTATCCATTAAATATTTATGAAAATTGCTTTTGCTGCAGTTTTATTCACTTGATTGTCCTTTTGCTGAGCAGCTCCTTGCTTTGCATGCGCTCCTCTTTTCCTCTTTTCCGCTTTTCCGCTTTTCCTTTTTTTTTTCTTTCTTTTTTTGGCAAGGCCAGTAAAACAATAAAGCTTAAGAATTCAATTTCCTAAGAGCTTAAAGCTGCCACTTCCTGCTCATGTGTGTGTGTGTGTGTATTTGATTCTTGACACACATAAATCGTGGCACAAGACATATGCCCAGATAATCTCACATTATGAAAAGATATGTTACAATAAAATATTTTCGCATCAATAGCAAATATTTTTAATAGCCAATGTTAAACAACAGAGGAAACTCATGATATATGGCCAGGGTTAGGTTGGGGTTTCAGTTTGGGGGTGTGGCAAGTGTTGGTGGTTTGAGAAAAGACTTGAGCTCAACTGCAATTAAGCCAGAATGTGGCAAGGAAGCAAATGTGAACAAAGAGTGAAAGCGATTGAGGAAAATGCAGTAAAATGTTAATCCCTGTATTAAAACAGAAAATGGAAAATGGAAGTCTGATTGAGAAAAGGGGACTTTAATCTTTTTAAAGGTTTAATAGAGTTCAAGTCTATAGAAGCTAGGTTTCCATCTCAGTTTAGTATTGTATTACGATATCAACTTTAGTTAATGGAAATATCAAGCAAACAAGTAGGTGAAATCAGTTTATGTCTGTACTATAAGCTGGACCAACCGATCTATGAAAAAGATTGGGAATTCACTCATCACTTTGTCTGACACTTTTTAGTTCTCGTTAGGAGAAGTCTATGGGGTCTCTGAAGAAGCACAATAGATCGAATAGGTTGCAGTTTATGAAGTCTATTGGGTTTTTATGTGATGCACTTGGCTTGGCGTTTAGACAAAGAAGATCTATTTTTCGATGTATTTTTATAGTTGGGGTATCTAGTGCAGTATCGATACTTTTGTTATTAACATAAGTAATCGGAATGTTTTATTGATTTTTTACATATTCTCAAATCAAAACATGACTTCCTTCAACAGCTACAATCACAAACCTAACCCATAGCATACTATAAAGATAAGTTAAGAACACCACCATATTCTGAATTATATGAACTCTATATTCCTAAGTATTCTTGAACTTTTTCCCAGTTCGAGAACTTTAAATGAGACCACTTTCTCTAATAGTTTCAGCTGCAAGTTGTGCTTAAAGATCCTTATGCTTTTTCTAATGAATTCAACTGCATGACTATCTATGGGGAACCATCAAAATATATGTGTTTTGGGAGCTATTTCAGTTAGCCACAAACTGCTCCATAATATGCCATTAATTTGTGATGCACAATGCACACACACACACACACACACACACACACACACGCACAGAGAGAAATTAGGCAGCGCAACTGCAACTTGAGCCAATTTCAATGGACAAGAACTATGCATTTGGGTTGAACTAATGGAAGTTAGGAGTCGTCATGTCGAGAGATTAAGACCGAGAAGGGGAACCAAGGGCGGGGGTGGTATTCGGGGGGTTGGGTTAGTGTGTTTGGATTGCATTACGTTGCATGAAGATAGATGGCATAGATATGCCGAGCAGTGCTGCTAATAATACGCATTTCGCTTTAACGGGACATTGGGGCCAAATCTGGCATGCAACGTTTTGTTGCACTTGTGCTGCAGTTGTTGCAGTTGTTGCAGTTGCAGTCTCTGTTGTCGTTGTGGAAAGGACCAACTGACTGACTGCCAGCCTCAAAATAAATTGCAATTTTATCGCGTATAATTCAATTAAATGATTTTTGGTTTCTTTCCCATTCGTCTGTCTGTCTGTCTGTCTGTTTGTCTGGCTGACATTTTTGGGCTGTCTGCTTTTATTTCTTATTCCTTCACTTTTAACGCATTTTCACATTTTCACATTTTCTTCTGCCACAGTTGACACTCTCGCTGCGTTTCTTGCTGATTTATTGTGCATCGCTTTTGTCTTTTTTTTGTTTTTTGTGTGCGTCTCTCTATTGTGTCTGCTATCTAAAAATAAGTGCCGCACTCGACTGCATATTTAGATTTCGACTGGCCCTACTTACCCCCCCCCCCCCCCCACCCCTTGCTGCCCCTACACATCAAATCAGATTTAAATATTTTGGCATTTTCCATCAATTTTCATTAAATGCACTCGCAGTTCAACTGAATTGGCCAATTCGGTGTATGTGAAACTTTTGTTGCATGCAAAAATGCGGCAAGTTGATAGCAGCAGCCGTGCAGCAAGCCACATTTGACATTCGATTCATTCGTAGCGTCCTCTAGCCTTTGCTCCTGATCCTGCTCCGCCTGCTCCTCGTCCTGCTCCACCCACAATATCTCAATCACTTATGCAGCAATCAGTCTCAGCTCGCTTTCCACACGTACGATTACTGACTTTGCCACACGAAACATGCCCCATGCCAAAGGGCAGATGTCCTTTGGTTTAACCAAATAGATATCCATATACTAAATAGATATGTATCTATTATATATATATATATCTTTATATACTTAGGCTATCAACGATTGAAATTCGGAAACTAAATTGGAATTGAAATTTAACAATTTCCTAAGAACCAGGAACCAATATTAAAAGTTCGAAAAATTTGAAAGCCGATTTAGAATCTCTACAGAAACTTTAACAATACACGAATCGATATATATATATAGCACATTTTTCAATTCTTAATATTTTTAATTGTTTATCAATAAAAATCGCATTCCATAAACCTGCACTTATTATGTATAGAATAATAGCGCTCACACAACTTGAACAGTAATTTGATCAATAATGCAACTTGCCACAAGCCGCATTGTGAAAAGAAAAATGCAGTTTTCTTATTTAGCGTCTAAAATCAAATAAAGTCAACTGCATAAATTGACTTTTAGTGTATACCAAATGGAAAAGCAGAGGAAAATAGAATGGAAATGCAATCGATAAAATCTGACAGAATTTATAAACTGAATATTTATAATTGATTCAGTTTGTAGATTTAATTACAGAGTGTGGGAAAAATGTGGAAAGTGCTTTTTGATAAAAGCCTGACCTTTTCAACTGTATGTTTGACTTATTTGTGGGTCGGAACATAGGTCAAAATTATAGTCCGAAAATCGCCATTCGGTATAGGTCGAACCTTCAAAATGCCATAACTTCGTCAAAATTCATCGCATTTTCAAAAGCAAAGGCGTTTTAATCATAGTTTGGCCTCTAGATCAATCCTACATTTAAAGTTAAAAATGTAATTTTGGGTCGGAATATAAGTCAAAATTATAGTCCGAAAATCGGCAAATGGGCATAGGGCGAACCTTCAAAATGCCATAACTTTGTCAAAACTCAACGCATTTTCAAAAGCAAAGGCGTTGTAATCATGGTTTGGCCTCTAGATCAATCCTACATTTAAAGTTGAAAATGTAATTTTGGGTCGGAACATAAGTCAAAATTATAGTCCGAAAATCGGCATATATATATATCGGCATATGGACATAGGTCGAACCTTTAAAATGCCATAACTTCGTCAAAATTCAACGGATTTTCAAAAGCCAAAGCGTTTTAATCATAGTTTGGCCTCTATATCAATCCTACATTTAAAGTTGAAAATGTAATTTTGGGTCTGAACATAAGTCAAAATTATAGTCCGAAAATCGGCATATCGGCATATCGGCATATGGGCATAGGTCGAACCTTCAAAATGCCATAACTTCGTCAAAACTCATCGCATTTTCAAAAGCAAGAGTGTTTAATTCATAGTTTGTCCTCTAGATCAATCCTACATTTAAAGTTGAAAATGTATTTTTGGGTCGGAACATAAGTCAAAATTATAGTCCGAAAATCGGCATATCGGCATATGGGCATAGGTCGAACCTTCAAAATGCCATAACTTCGTCAAAATTCAACGCATTTTCAAAAGCAAAGGCGTTTTAATCATAGTTTGGCCTCTAGATCAATTCTACATTTAAAGTTGAAAACGTAATTTTTGGGTCGGAACATAAGTCAAAATTAATGTCCCAAGGTCGAACTGAAGAAAATTTCTGCACTGATGGAAATTGCTCTGATATCATAACGCATATATTATTCATGATATAGTATTCATGATCAGCATCACTTGAGTGGTTGAAATAGCCGTGTCTAGCTTTTTATCTGAAGACACTTGCATTACATTGTTTTGTTTTTTTAAAAAAACTAACATTTTTCTTTGCATGATTTTAGTTTATTTTGGCATACTTTTGGGCTGAACTCAAAATTTGTGTGTTGAGGCAGAAATCTGAAACTGAAATTATTATTAACAATTAACAAATAACATTTTCTACTAATAAATAGTCAAGTTTAATTAAAATTTACACAAATAATGATAAATCATATAATTCAAGAACTTTATCAAGTAGGTTTTGTATTTCTAACTTTCAGGCAGTCAACAGAATTTGTTTTTCCCAAATTCAGTGCTTATGGAGAGCAGCTTAACAAATAACGTAAATATAAAATAAAATAAATAAACTGTATATATTTTTTATTACTTCTGAAGCATGACCGATGCTCATGGATTGGCTTCCAAGTACGGACGCGCCAGTCAAGTGTCCTTGCCCCACATTGAGCGTATTACGGATGTGCGCCAATTTATGGAGGATTCGAACCACTTCAATGGCAACATTGAGAAACTAACCAAATTCATTGAGGACCAGGAGCAAAAGTGCGAAGACATAAAGAGGCTGCTCAAGCAACAGGTGCAGCTGCAGATGGATACACTGCATCAGGTAAAGGAAGATATTATGAAAGTGCAGCGACAGTTTCATGAACCGGGCCAAAGAGTCGACAAGATCTTGGTCAAGTTTCTCGACGAGACCGAAGTGAATGAGTACGAAATGATGGATGCTCTGGGACGATACAACATCAAGATGAGTTCACTGTACGGTGAAACACTGGCCCTTGACAGCGATGTCGACTATGTCAGCTATTTGGCCAGCATTGCCAGAGTCAACAAGGAATACGTCCAGGAATGGCAAAAGCGCGAAAAGCTCCCAAAGCCCAGACTAGCAGAGATCAAAGATCACTGCGCTGGCGATGCCAAACAGCTGGATACCCTATAAATACTTGAAGGGTTATGAGTTATAAGTACACCAAAAACCAAAGGATATTCAAATGTTTCGGAATTCACACTATAATTAAATTCCTATAGTGCATCGATACTTTCGTTAAGTAGTCACCAAGATTTTATATATATTATATATTTATGTATATCAAATATATGTATATATGTATATAATATATATATATATCAAATAGTGATATATGTAATATATAAAATATTCTTGCTGCCTTTGTGCCAGTGACATTTAACGAAAGTATTGAAGCCCTAAGGGAATTTAATTGGATTTCACAAAAAATTTATAAAATTTTATTTACATTCTCAAATTTTATTTTATATTAAATTTAAATTTTTTAAAATATGTTAAAAAACCAGAACTTTTTCTCATGGTTAACTCTATGCAACAATTAAGTTGCATACGTGTTTCTGCACCTGTGGTAAGTACCCGACTTCATTTGCCAAAACTCGATAATAAATCGATTTTCAAAAACGTGAAGATTAATTACATTAATTAAGTTGAAAACGCGATTGTATTTCGAAATTTTGAAGTTCAAGCAATAAATCTAACACGTAGAATTTACCTGAGGACAAACACATCCTCATGTGAATTATGATTTTTCAAAAATCATGTTTTTTTTTTCTGTATTTCACAGAAAATGAAGACTGCTCAATTTTTGAAGCATTTTTGTTGGTTAAATTCACATGCAACTGAGCGACTCGTTTATTCGTTTCGTCCAGTTGCTGAATTTGCATGTTGTATTCATGAATAATCCTTGCGACACTTGCATTTTATCGCTTTGCATAGTTGCCAGTTGTTGTTGTTGCTGTTGTTGTGAATCAGAAACAAGTGCAGTTGGCCAACAGGTGGCGCTGCCAGCCACTTTTTCATGGTGAATGTCGTTGCTGATAGCAAAGCGTAATTATTATGCTCGACACTGCCTCATACCCCTGCACCCCCCTCCACCCTTGCTCTAGCGGACTGTGGATTGCAAATGGCTATGGAAATAGGATTGGAGGTAGTAGCTTTTACTTTTGCTATTTTCCTCTCTCTCCTTGTTGTTGTTATTGTTGTTGTTGTTAGTTTTGTTGTTGTTTACTGGAACGCATAAGCGCCTCTAGTTATGCAATAAATAAAATGCGATTGTTGCCCCCTCTCAGCGTAAAGTGGCGGCCATGTTTGTGCACAAACTGCAAGATGGCGTCCTGCATCCGTTTGAGTGCCAGCTACCCCACCACACACCTATCCCTACAACCACCCCCACCCCCCACCCCTGGCAGCACCACACTTCCGCAACACTTTCGCTGTAGTTGCTTGTTGTTGTTGTTGTTTCGAGTGTCTGCTACAATTCCGCATGGCAAAAACTTTGCCAAGCCTTGTTGTTGTTGTTGTTGTTATTGTTGTTGTTGCTTTTTGCTCGTTGTTTTTTGGTTGCAGCTTCCGTTGTCGCCAGGCTGCTCAACTGCAACTTCCGTCTGCACACCCCAACCCCACCCCTCTATCATTCTGTCTCTCTCTTTGCCACCGATTCTCGCTGTTGGACAGTTGGCTTATTTAGCTTTGGTTTAATTTGACAAAACAGGGTATTTAAGTGCTGTGTAATTTACGTAGCTGCTGCAATGGCGTTTTGGCCAAAAGGTCAAAGGATGGCATGAATAATGCAACAGACAACAGACAACAGACAACGGACAACGAACAACAAACAACAACAACAACAGCAACAAAGTGGCACAGTTTGCAGAGTGTGTCGCTTACAGTTTGCTAATTGAGTTGCAACTCTCTTCGCAGGTTCCTTAATGTAGGTAATTAGTGCTGCCAAAAAAAGAAGACACTGGCTAAGACAACAGTGGCAGCAACAACGACAACTGCAACAACTGCAACATCTACCACAGCTGCTGTCAATTTGCATAATCAGGCAAACTGGCAGCGTGCAACTTTGTCTCTCTACTTTGAGAGATTATTTTGCATTCTGCTTTTGCCGAATTTTTGCCGGACACTTCTTAGATTAACAACCGGATAACATCTAATCCGATTACTGATTTCCACGGCAAACTTATAAAACGTAAATTGCATCGAAATTGTACAAACATTAAAACGCTTAATGAAAACTTCTCAAAGCAGTTAGTAAACTTAATAAAAGCACAATTCATTGTCAAAGATTTAGATTTTTATTGCCATAAAAATGTTTACGGCACTCAAGCAGAGTTGCAACTGCAACCACCATAAATTTGTTGATAAGACAGTAAGACACTCTATGCCACAAAAATCTCAGCAGGGTTCACAGGCTACTGTGAATATATTATTTTACTTTGCCAAAACTATGATCATTCTGATTTAAGTTTAAGACTAGCGGCGATTATTCAGTTCATTAATGGGTTGGCACTCAATAAAACTTTTGATCCATGATAAAATCCATTGGTCAGATTTATTGTTGTAAAATCCTTAAGATTATTATACCAAAAAGGTCCGGACAGACGGACAGACGGACATGGCTATATTGACTCGGCTGTTTATTCTGATCAAGAATATATATACCATATGGTGTCGGAGATACTTCCTTCTGCCTGTTACATACACTTGCACAAGACCATTAAGCCCCATTCACCCATTTTTAAAGGGTTAAGGGTATAAACATATCGTTATTGTTTTTCTTGTTGCTTTTCCTGTTTAGTTTTCCCTCTTTTCGTTTGTTGTCGACAGAGGTTTTTTGTATTATTTATGGGTTATTTAGTTGAAGCGACAATTATTTGTTGTTAGCAAGTTTCTTGTGCTCAAAACATAATGCGAAAGATGTGTGGGGCTTGAGTTGCGCAAGGGATCCGCAAAATATGCAACAAAAGATAGACTGACTGACTGAATGACTAACTTACTGACTGAATGACTGACTGACTGATTGGCTGAAATTACTGAATGACTGACGAACTGAAGAAGATTAACTGAAATATGACATCTCTTCCAACAACAAATAGCTCTTATCGCTTCTCGCCAAAACAATCCCAGACTTTGTCTATATACTGATGATCTATATACTGATGTTCTTTGAACAAACACCTGATAAGAAACGTAATAATGACAATTAAGAGTGCTCGACTAGCAGTTACCCTCTAGCAAAGATTGTTATAAATAAATAATTCATCTACGCAACAGATGTCCCAACTTGTTAATTGAATAAGTGAATGCTAATCAAGAATAAATATACTGTCTGGTGTTCTTCTTCTTCTTAGGTATATCGATTAAACTCTGCCCAAGAGAACTGTGTATTCCATTCTTTTTAGAACTTACACAAAAATTTGAAAAAATTTGATTACAGTGTGAAGATGTGCGGAAACTGGATAAACATTATGCGTCGTTTGACTTTGGAAAAGTATATTTGGGAAATTCTTTGGAACTTTAAGTAATCTATTTTGCTCATTCTGAGAACCGAGCATTTGATAATTCAAGTAAATTTGACAGTGGTAGAATGACGACGTTGATGCTCACGGCTGGACAAATATTATGTGTGGTGCCACTTGGGGAAGCAACCTTGAGCGAATTCTTTTGAACCGGACTTTAGCTTGATCTTTAACGCGAACGTGATAAGAAACACGCGTTAAGCTGACAAAAAAGCGTGAGAGGCATTATCATTAAAGAATATATATTTAAATGTTTCTTGGAAAAAATATTAAAATATTATGTATTATATAGAATTTATATATGTACTATACATAGAAGCAAGCTGAAAGCAGCCTATAAATTCAACAGGTAGCAACTCAGTTTCTTCAGTCTTGTGTGATCTGTGCTCATTCAAAATACTTAAATAATCAGAACAAAATGTTTCAGTTTATTTGCACTGTGCTTTTATTATTTATTGCTGTGCAAAAAAGTGGAGGAGAAAATGTTGAAAGTGATGCGAAACTTTCATATTTAGTTCTTAAATATGCGAACAATACAGAAATAAGTCTGCAGATCAAGGACATCTTTAGCAAAGTTGAGCAGGCGCACCTCGAAGAGATTAGGTTCGTCTTGGAAATTTTGATTGTATTTCGAAAACATTTTAAATATTTCTTCACAGATCAGAACTGTCTAGTCAGAGAGAATTACGCAGCGCGCTGATGGGTAAACTAGAAGAATCGACAACAGAAAAGATTCGTCAAAGCGAGTTGCTGAATGATGTGATGGGAAAACTTAAAGATTTGAATGAGAAATTCAATAGTTTCGAGAGTGAACAGAGCAGGCAGAGCGAATTAGTGAATGAGAAGATGGGTAAATTGCAGAAGGATGTGACAACTAAACTTGATCAGATGAATGATAAATTCAATAAAGTAAGTTTGGAGAACAATATTAACCAGAAAAGGCAGACCGAATTAGTGAATGAGAAGATGGGTAAATTGCAGAAGGATGTGACAACTAAACTTGATCAGATGAGTGAGAAATTCAATAAAGTAACGATTTTGGAAAGTAAAATCATATCTGAACCGAGCAGGCAGAGCGAAGTGCCGAATGAAATTGTGGGTAAACTCAATGAGCCAATTAAGTTTCCCAGCAGCTGTGAAAATGTGCCGGCTGTGAATCGTCGGAGTGGTATTCATCAGATCGTCGTGCCCAGCTATAGTCTGGATCCGTTTAAAGTTAGATGCGATGAGGAAACACAGGGCGGAGGTTGGACAACTGTGCTGAGGCGTCAGGATGGATCTGTGAATTTCTTTCGGTTGTGGAATGACTACAAGAATGGCTTTGGCTATCTATCTGGCGAGTTCTTCATTGGTCTTGAAAAACTTCATTTCATGACCAAAGCTGAAGATCAAGAATTACTCATAACCATGGAGCACCCCAACGGAACACATGCGTTTGCAAAATATGATCGATTTGCAATCGATGGAGAAAATGAAGCTTACAAACTGAGCTCATTGGGAAAATACTCTGGAGATGCGGGCGATTCCTTGAGAAGTCATGAGGGTAACAAGTTCAGCTCACGAGATAAAGACAACGATGTCTGGAATGGTGTCAATTGTGCTGAATGGAGTACGGGCGGTTGGTGGTACTCTTATTGCCATGACAGGTAATATATGCAATCAGTTTTTATTAGTCAGCAATTTTATTTTAAAATATTTTTATATTTCACAGCAATCTGATGGGAAAGTATGATGAACCCAAATCTTATAAGGGCATTAATTGGTATCTGTTCACGGGTTACTCTGCTTCACTAAAACGTGTGGAGATGATGATAAGGCCGAGAAGGGATTGAAAAATAATCTGAATACCTTGAAAATATATTTGTTTATGTAATCTACAATAAGATGCTCTTGATTCCAGTGCATGGTATATCAAAAATTAACATAGCTCTAAGAAATGTATATTTAAAATTATATTGAATCCATTTATTCCAGATTAAATAATATTGAATCAAGTTTGATGTCATCTTATTTCTAATTTTTAATAGTACATTCAGGATAGATACGCATTGAAATAAATTGTCTTATTCAAAATATATTCCTAACAATGTCAGTGACTCGCCAGAAGACTTTGTAGGATGCAATAATAATTAATTCTCAATTCACCTATAAATACAGCTACATCAGAATTGGAAGTCCCCATATACATATATTATATATTTCTTATCACTCGCGCGTCGGAAGTCAGATGTATATAGCTTTGTTTATTGCTTCAGTACATGACAATAACAACAAGTAAGAAATCTATTTTGGCCATTCTGAGAACCGAGCAGTCGAAACTATTTGAAGAGCTTACAATCTGATTAGGATATTTAATATTGATGACATAATGCGTGGTGCAATTTAAGCAAGGGTGTCAGTTAATGAATCGTTAAATGACTTAGTAAAGAATATGTTTTATTAATGTGGTTAAGTATTATATTATATATGTGATTAAATATAAATAAAAGTCGACGAGTTCATCGCTTCCAACAAAATGTGATTATGGGTAAAAGATTACAATATTATATGGTATATAGTATTTATATATGTACTATACATAGAAGCAAGCTGAAAGCTGCCTATAAATTCAACAGGAAGCAACTCAGTTTCTTCAGTCTTGTTTAGTCTGTGCTAATTTAAAATACTTAAATATTCACAACAAAATGTTTCAATTTATTTGCACTGTGTTTTTATTATTTGTTGCTGTCCAACAAAGTGGCGGCGAATGCGTCCGACAAGAGGAGAAGTTTTACAAAGTTCAAAAATATGACAACAGAACGGAAGTACGTCTTAATATCACCGATATATGCAGCAAAGTGGAGCAACTGCAGCTCGATGAGATCAGGTTCGTATTGGAAAACACTTGTATTTCCAAAACATTTGAAATTTTTCTTATCACCACATTCACAGGCGACAACAGATTCGTCAGAGCGAATTACTGAATTATGTGATGGGAAAACTTAAAGAAACGACAACAGAATTTAATAATGTGATGGGAAAACTTAAAGATTTGAATGAGAAATTGAATATAGAAAGTTTGGAAAGGAAAATCGAGCACAGAAGGCAGAGCGAATTATTGAATGAGACGAATGGTAAAATCTACTTGTCGATAACAGAGCAGAATCGTCAGAGCGAATTGCAGAAGGATGTGATAACTAAACTTGATCAGTTGAATGATAAATTCAATAAAGTAAGTTCGGACAACAAAATCGAGCAGAAAAGGCAGAGCGAATTAGTGAATGAGAAGATGGGTAAATTGCAGAATGATGTGATAACTAAACTTGATCAGATGAATGAGAAACATAATAGTTTGGAGACTACAATTATATCTGAACAGAGCAGGCAGAGCGAAGTGCTGAATGAAATTGTGGGTAAACTCAATGAGCCAATTAAGTTTCCCAGCAGCTGTGCAGAGGCTACAGCTCGTAACATTTATCAGATCGTCGTGCCCAGCTTTAGTCTGGATCCGTTTAAAGTTATTTGCAATGAGGAAACACAGGGCGGAGGTTGGACAACTGTGCTGAGGCGTCAGGATGGATCTGTGAATTTCTTTCGGTTGTGGAATGACTACAAGAATGGCTTTGGCAATCCATCTGGCGAGTTCTTCATTGGTCTCGAAAAACTTAATTTCATGACCAAAGCTGAAGATCAAGAATTACTCATAACCATGGTGCACCCCAACGGAACACATGCGTATGCAAAATATGATCGATTTGCAATCGATGGAGAAAATGAAGCTTACAAACTGAGCTCATTGGGAGAATACTCTGGAGATGCGGGCGATTCCTTGCAAAAACAATTTGGTAAAAAGTTCTCCTCACGAGATAATGACAACGATGACTGGAATGGTGGCAATTGTGCTGAATTTTATTTGGGCGGTTGGTGGTACGAAAAATGCCATTACAGGTAATATATGCAATCAGTTTTTATTAGTCAGCAATTGTCATTTAAAATATTTTTATATTTGACAGCAATCTGATGGGAAAGTATAATGAAACTGAATCTGGCAAGGGCATTAATTGGTATCATTTCACGAGTCACACTGCTTCACTAAAACGTGTTGAGATGATGATAAGACCGAGAAGGGATTGAAAAATAATCTGAATACCTTGAAAATATATTTGTTTATGTAATCTACAATAACATGCTCTTGATTTCAGTGCAAGGTATATCAGAAGTTAACATAGCTCTAAGAAATGTATATTTAAAATTATATTGAATCCATTTATTCCAGATTAAATAATATTGAATCAAGATTTATGTCATTTTATTTCTAATTTTTATACTATGATACCTAAGGTATTTTTCACAATTTAATAGATACAGTCATTAATTTTGGTTGGTAGGTTGTTGACGAGGTCCATCAAAGATAGGCATGTGCCACACCCACCTCCGACGCCCAAAATATTTTTAACTGGCTATATCTTCTGCAGCTTTTGAGTAGGAAACGTCAACTTTGATAGATATATTGCTGGTAGTCGCTTTTAAGAACCGATAACAAACTTGTGTTGCCCATAATCTACAATCCGATATTGCGGAAATTATAGATCGATAACTCCGTATATATCCGAAAATATATCCGCAATTGCTAGTAACACCTTTCATAAATGTGGAAAAAAAATTTAGACCACGCCCACTCCCTCTCCCAAAAAATGATAAATACCTATATCTCCCGCAATTTAAGAGCTACACTTACCAAACTTAGAAGGTATGTTACTAAGATAGAACTCGAAACCCACTCCCGCCCCCAAAACCGATAAATGCCCATATTCTCCGCAATTTAAGTGCTTTAGTTACCAAACTGGGTAGGACGATTATTATGAAACTTCTCTACATTCTCTTTACATTCGCGAGACGAAGACAGATATCGTTAAGGGTACCAGATATTATATTCAGAATTTAAAGTCTGGTTCTGGAGAATGGTTTTTCAACCAGACAGACAAGGGCTTCATACTTAAAACTAACAAACTAAATGGAGTAGCAAATGCATCCGTTTGTCTGCTACAACTCTCATTCTATTTTGGATTCAAAAAAGAAAATAAATAAATAAGAAAAAGTAGTATTATTTCGCTATACTTTATCAGTCCTAAAATCGGCCTTTACTCAAAAGTGGGTAATCTTAATTATTGTAAAAGTTTTTTGTTTTGTTTTTGGTTACCCGGCTGGAAAATGTATTTTCATGCATGATAACATTTAAAAGCTGGCCAAGTTAAAGTTTTGCAAATAGTGCATGTCTTAATTATGGCTTACACACACACAGAACAACACACGCACACACACACAATCATGCCACAAACAGACTGGCAACAGGAGAGAAACAGTTGTTATTGTTGTTGTTGTTATGGCAACAAACCAAATTTTACGGTTATCCAAAAAGTACGTGCAGCAATTGGCTGGCAAAAGCAAATGCACCTGGGCAATGAATGAATGTGGTGGTGTGCAACAAAGCTCGAGCGCAACTTGCCACATGTGGCAAATTAAGTTAAAATTAAGCAATTAATTTAATTAGTGCACTGTGTACGGTGGGCCCAAACACACACACACACACACACACACACACCATTTGACACTTGCCACACATGCAACGTGCAACAGTTGCAATTAAGCACAGAGATACACAAATATACATTTGTAGCTGCAGCTGCTGCCGTGTTGCATGCTGCACATACGGCTGTCGTCGGCCATTTGCAATTGCGGAAATTACGCACACAAATTAATGTATACACGCAAATACACACACACACACACACACACACACACAACGATGTAAATTTCACATGGCTGTAAAAATAAAATCATTTTACGAGTATTTTATTCAAGATGAAAAATGATGCTACAATGGAGAGAGTGGGGGGGAGGGGGAGAGTGGGTGTAGGTGCGGGTGTGGTTGCACCATTAAGAAAAAAGTGTTGCGAAATTCATTTATCAATGCGTAAAATGCAATCGACTCCTTCTCAATTAAGCAAATGCACAGCACAGCGTTGCACAAACGCATCAATCGCAATTAAGGAACGATTGCAACACAACCGCCAACAAATTCAGTGTGTTGCATGCGGCAAGCAGCAGCAGCAGCAAGGCTGACAGCAAACATCGAAAGTGTTTTAAAATGCTGCGGAAATGTGCAAACGATTCATTAATTAACCCACACAAATGAAAACGAAATGAATTTTGAATTTGAATGCAAATATTTGAGTCTAAAAGTTTGCCAAACAAATTAAAAGTTTCCACAAAGTGCAGGTGTTATTTAAATCAAGTGATTAATTGGCCAAATTGACTACAAATGAAGTTTAGTTTTTAATTTTGATTTTGTTTTTATATCGATTTTTGCGTATGCATATTTTGTGTATAAATATCTCTGTTAACTTTGTTGTTTATTTGTCCTTTGCTCAATTTTCATCACAGTGTTGTATGTAGATATTATTACAAATCTGATAAGTCTCTACACGAAATCGATTCCAACAATCTTGAGTACATGTTGTACATGTTCGGTTAAGTTCTTTACGTTTCGACACCTCTTCAAGCTAATTGCTTGGAGCTCTTCTGGTAAATGCACAAACTGCTGCCACAATATTTACATGCACTATGCAAATGCAAACACTCAAATGCCATCTGAGGGGTGCCACTCGAGAGGATGGCGGGTGTGGTATTATAACCAATGTGTACCCATGTAATTCGAGTGGTCAGCATGAAATGAAGCGACTAATGCCCTGCACCACAAACACACATACACACACACACACATACATACAAAAATACATATATATGTATATATAATCATAAGCACAAACAGATAAGGCCAAGTGCAAATAGTTCCGACACTTGAGCTACTAACAGCAAGCTGATTGGTGTGGGAAAATATTGGCTAAATTACATCTTAAAGGAAGTAGGTAAAATCAATTGGAAGTTAGAAAGAACGTAGAAATAGAAAGAGAAAGAAAGAGAGAGAGAGAGAGGGACAGAGAGAGGGAGAGGGAGGGAGAGAATGCTTGTCTAGAAGATACCCTGAAGTCAGCTGTAGTGGACCTCTTGATGAATAGGAAAAATTCATATGATAAATAGGAAAATACTTTTCGATTAAAAAAATCCGACAACTAATATGATTAAGTAAATTATATATTTAATGGCTATATCTTTAGATTTGTGATTATTAAAGTTAACTCGATTTCATCTGCGTTAGATATAAGAAAATATATTGACTCTTAAAATCATTAAGACAATCTTCTTCTAAACTCTTTTTAATGATGCTTGCACCACAACTGGCAGCCACTTAGCACAAGAGCCGTTCTTGCAACCCAAAAGTTGAGTAGTAGTCCAAAAACCTTTAAGTACAGCCCTCAAAGGCACCGAGCAGCTCAGTTGCTCGCGGTCCGTTCAAGTCAACAGATTGTTTTGTGTGCAAAGTGCGACAAAAGAAACTGGGCAAAGCTCAAGAACTGGTTTTTTCAATCACAAAGTCAACTAAAAAACACATAGTTCGTCAGCATGTTGCAGCTGTCGTGGTTGTTGCTAATGATTATGTTCTCGTTGGCTCTGTGGCAAGTACAAATGCAGCCCGTTGTGGAGCCGCAGATAACGTTGCAACAGGAGGAAAGCGATGTGAGTCGGCCGCTGTACGATCAGCGGCAGACCGGCAAATACAACATACACGTGAGCATCAAGGATGTGGCCATCATTGAGGTCGATCAAAATGAGCTGGCTGATGTAAGAAACAAGTTGCCAATAAATCCACACATATATATATATATAAAGCAGCTAACAAGTCTAAAAATAACCTTTTGCATTTTCCCCAATAGGAATCGTATAATGCGGATGATGATGATTATTATTATGATGATGCTGCGCTGACCATAAAACCCATCAAGTTTACCACAGCACCAGCAACGACAACAACAACAACAACCACACAGCCAACAACAACAACAACAGAAGCAATAACAACAACACCAACGACACCCAGCACGACAGCAGCAGCAGCAGCAGCAACTGTTGCAACAGTTGCCGCAGCCAGCAGCAACATCAGCTCCTACAGCGCTCAGCTTTTGGCAGACATCGCTGCCACGCAACGTCAGCGTCCAAAGGCGAACAATTTAATCATTATGGAGACGCCCGTTGGCAGCTCATCCACGCTGATACCCAAATGGGTGCACGCTCGCTCCAAAGATGAGCCAATCACAACAACAACAACAAGAGCAACAACAACAACAAGAGCAACAACAACATCATCGAGAATATCCACGCCCAACATTGAGTATACGCCCGCTCAGGGTCACGATTCGCCCATTTTCAAGGTCAAAGTGCAACGTGCCGCACCCCCAACGGAGAGCCCCTCACGTTGCCGCAGCCATCACTATCGCGATGCTCTGGGCAAATGTCGCAGCAACCGTTCCGGTTCCATTTTGTGAGGCTCGAAAAAATAAATAATAACTGCAAACTCATAATCAGCTTATCACATGTGATTCATTCTCACTCTCTCTCTCTCTCTCTCTCTCTCTTTCTGTCTCTGTCTGTCTCTTTCTTGGCGACGTTTAGAAGAAAGCTGTTCGGTTTGCTGGTGTCGCTGCCCTTTGCCGGCAATCGTCATGGTGCTCATCATGCCAATGGTCTGCAGATATCGCCTTAAGATCCCCATCCAAACAACAATCTGAATGATCGGGCAGTTTTTAGTTCTTAAGTACTTTAAATAATACTTTGCGTCTAGTTAGGTTCTAAGTGTATTGCAAATTTCTTGCTTGATTTAAGATTAAAGCGTAAAATACTTTTGACTGATTTTGCCAACGTTTGTTTTCCTTTATTTTTTGTTTTTGGGTAACGTAAGTTTTTCAGCAAGAAATAATCTTTTTATATCGCTTGGAGTCATATAAATATATATATTATACATATATATATTGTGCCTAATTGGCCTAAATAATCACAAATTGCTTGTGTGTTTGTTCAGTTAACCAGTTAATTATTATTCGACTGCACTTCCTGTCCAAACTAACATCGTTTGATTGCATAAATATTTATTTATGCACATAAATATTGAAATTGTTGATTGATTTGATCAGACTGCATAAATTATAAAATATTTACCAGATTGTGAGTGGCCTTGAAAAAAATGAGACAGGAAATGTTTAAGCGGATAAATAAGTTGAGCAGATGCATTTAAAATTTGGTGTTGTTTAAATAACTAATGTTTGTGAAGGAAGCAAATCTAAGCTGAAATAGGCTTGAAACTGCCAACATATAAAATTAGCCACAGGTTAGAATGGAGTTACAACATCTACCTCTAAGTTATAGCCAAGTATTCCAGCGAAAAGATTTTGTTAGAATTTCAAAACAAATTTCTCAAATCTTTAATACAACTGAGAAAAAATCATGCAGAATTTGGTGTTCCTGGAGGAAATGTCAAGGGGTTGACTACTCTGATCAGCCCAACAACCTAAACATTAATCTACTCAACTGATCCCTGATCCCTCCCTCCATACATCCTTAAAAAATTAACAATAAATTGTAGAATTTTGTGGACTGATCTTTGTAGGCACAGAGATTATTAGAATTAGTACCTGAAATACAAATAGACATATTTAGTTATTTAATATTTATAATTGTTAAATAAAGAAAAAATAAAAATTAAAAATATATTTTTAAATATTTAAAGATTTAATAAAAGTCAAGCAAGAAATTAATGAAGCCCGTTTAATTGAGTTTCGAGGGTTATCCTTATTTGCATTGCTTTCGCACTTAAAACTGGAAATTGTGTTTTGGCAGCAAGCTTTAATTTACCAAAGGCCTCTTTTGCATGGCTAATATATGCGCTCAATCGTAATATATGCAACATAGAGGGAGACAGAGTATCAGAGAGACTGAGAGGGAAAATACGAGCCTATTGAAAGTCCATTACTAGCCACCTGGCTGGCCACAAAATGTATGCCAAAAGCAGCAACAGCACACAAGGCCGAAAGGGAAATGATTTGCATGATGAACAATATTCAGAATGAATTGTGCGGATGGTGGCAATAGTGGGTTGGCGGGTTGGTGGGGGGCGTGGCATACAAATTGGGTGATTGAATGGGTAACTGAGTAACTAATTTGCATGCAAGCAGGCAGGCAGCCGAATCGGAGAATCCAGAATGCAGACTGCAGAATGCAGAATGCGTAATCAGCATTTCGCATTGACTTGAAAATGCACTAAAATTAGATTAATTTTCAAAATGAAATGTGCTGCAGTGAAGGAAATTTTCTTGTTACAACTTTTAAAAAGGTGGTGTGGGGTTAGCTGCATTTGTAATTAGTTTTAGCCACAAACATATCAAGGCTTAATGCTTCGCTGCGAAAACATGGCATTCTTGACTTTTCTTCCTTTTTTTTTCTTGATTGCTCAGCAGAAAAAAACTGGACACGCAGCCAGGGCACGCCTACCAAGTGAAAGAGATAAAGATAAGGAGAGAGAGGGAGAGAGAGAGTAAGAGAGAGGGAGACAGAGCTAGGTGATGCCCGGTCTTGTGCCGCATATGAAGTGTATAAATTGCACTTCATCATGAATTTATTATCAGCGCAACTGCAGCTGGCATCGTTGCAGCTATGCTGCCTCAGCACAAGATGTGCTTGCTACTTCCTTGTTGCCAACACACACACCCACACCCACACACACACACAGGTGCCACCAACAACAACAACAATAGGCCAACAGTCTGCTGACCGCGCTATGCATTTTTTCTTCTTCTTTTTTCGCGCAGCCAACTTGAAATTCTGTTAACTCAGCGCAAAAATATTAATTCTAATTTCCAAAGAGGCAGCAGAATCGTGTTCAACACTTTTGTTAAATGGCTGCCATTTTTAGCGGCTTTTAGCCGTTTTTAGCTGCAACTTAGATTGTCGCACAAAAGTGCTCTCTTTGAGAAATGCGTCAAGATTTTCGCTTGACAGTCGTCTGAAAAGGTTTTCACTCATTTTATTCTTCACTTTTGCCTCTTTCCCCCATTTCCCCCCCCCCACCCACCATCAATTTCCTTCTTTTTCTCCCTTTCCTTCACCTTCTTTTAGCATGCGCCATTTGCTGCTCATCAATTAGCCGCTTGGCTAAAAAAAAGTGACTGCCACTGAGTAGCTTTTAGTGCTGGAGGAAGGCTTAGGCAAAAACGCTTTTTTATTGCCTACTTTGAGGCGTTTTACTTCTGGCAAAGCCAATTATTTGCCAGCTTGGATTTTAGGACCTGGCTCTAACCTAAGCATGGGAACACTTACAAGGAAGAAAGTAGACAAAAAAAAAAGGTGCATTGCACTATGCAGATGACAGGTGGTAAAAGAATGGAGCTTAGCTATGGACTTTGCCCTGAAAAAGGGACAACTTTGATAAATTAAACGCTGGCCTAAATTCAAAATAATTTATTGAGTTTTTCTCATTATGCACAACACAAATTTTTTTAATTTGCAACAAGATAAAATTGGTTTTGCCTATGAAAAACATCTAAAAAAAAAAATGCTTCACAAAACGGAGATTAGCCGTAATTTAAGAACATTTTCATTTATTTATTTTGTTTGCATGCTGTTAAAATATATAAATATATATATGTATGTGTGTGTGTGTGCGTATGTGTGCTGGAAACCCTTTAAGAGCAGCCAATGACTCGGCAAAAGAGCGTTATGCAATATTTAACAGGATGCCGCGTTACGTTTTAATCTCTGCGCACATTTTGCATATTAATCACTTAATTAGGTTAACATTATTAAAATAAACAAGTGTCAGAGATTGGATGTGTGTTCGAGTGTGTGTGTGTGTGTTTGTGTGTGTGCAAGTGTGTGTTTGTGTTTGCTGGCATTTATCAGGTAGGCACACACAGCAGCAGAGGCAGCAGCAGTGGCAGTGGCAGCAGTGGCAGCAGTGGCATCATCAGAACAGGATTCAGATACAGCTGCCGTCGCAATGACTTCATTTTATGTGTCGCAGGTGCTTAAAAATGCTAAAGGGGAGCCTTTGGGTGTGTGTGTGTATCTGTGAGTGGTGTGTGGCGTGTGGCGTGTGTATATTGCATTAATTATGCGCCACACTTAAGGCCAACTATGCATACACACACTCACACACACACACACAGACACATACGGGAAAATAAAGCTTCACTTTTAAAAGGGGCTTTTTTTAAGTTGCCACATGCCGCATGCCTCAAATGCCAGCGATTAGATGCGTTACATAAACGGCGCTGCAAGTAAGTAGGCATGATTTTAGTGGGGCTTAATTGAAACGAGATACCCTTTATAAATAATCGAAATTAAACAAAACCCTATAGATAAAATAAATATATATTTATTTAAGTAAGCATATGGCGAAAATATCATAGTAGATATAAAGGTATTTAATATGCTGCTCGACTTGAACATACCCTGTAACATAAAGTGGCATACATACATTATAAATTTGAGCTAGATCTAGAAAATGTGCACCTATATCTCTAATCGACTACAAGAAAAATAAATAAAAATAAATTATTTTATATGGAAAGTCTTGATTTGAATTAAGACAGGTTAATGTTTTCAGCCAACTTTGAGATATTATGTATCCTTACACATCGTAAATATATAATAGATTTATTATTATTTTGCATGGTGTAATGCTTGTGAGGAAAGGTATACATATTTTGCACACTCAGTGCTCGACGTTAAGATATCCTGTACAATTGTAATATCATAAATATATGGGATCTAATCATGAAGATACTTTCTCCAATCTTAAAATAATTTATAAGAACTAAGTTAAAGAACTAACCAGAATTATTCAGTTTTGAATACACTTCATTAGTAACTCGTAAAATGCGTATACCTTATTAAAAAACTCAAACTTGTTTGTATTACGAGAAGTGCTTCCTTATCAAAGAGCACATAAATAATATTTATTGTTTTTTATGCCACGCAAACGCAACGGTTCAGCTCAGTTCATGCCACACCCACAACTCCTCCATTCCACACACACCAAGCAGCATGGGGTTGGGGTGTAAAATATTCAAAGGTAGCAAGTGTATGTTGCAAGAAACCGTGGCACCCATACCCTCGCATTCCGCTGAGAAATGTTTTCATTGTGCTCTAATGAAATGTGCGTAGAGGGGAGCTTAGGATTGAAGGGCCAGGGGCAAAGCGGGGTGCGTGGGGCTGAAAGGTGTCGCTGTCACCTTACAAAAAAAATACAGCGCTCAAAAGAATGCTACAGTTTCTTAGCACCCAAAAATAAACACAATTTATGTCCCGTTACATTTTCTTTCCTCTTCTTGCTTATTTATTTTTATTTTTTTATTTGCTGGTTGCTTTTTTTATCTTGACAAAACATTTGTGCAATGTAAACTTTTCGATGAAGCAATTTTAAAGTTGCCAACTTCAAATGACGGGGTAATAATTTTAACAACAATTTTTGTAAGCAAACACTTTTGACATTTGTTATTAATACGATTCGAATATGTTTTTGGGGCAGCTGAACTTTTAAATGAGTTGCCAGTGACATGAAAACATTTGCTAGTTTCACACACATATGAGAATGTGTGTGTGTTTGTTGTGTGTGATTATGTGTGTGTGCAAAACAAACATCCATCACATTTTGGGGCATCAATCACTTTAGTGCGGGCTTACATAAGCGAGCAATTGCGGTTGAGTAATCAGCTTACTGCTTACTGTTTACTGTTTACTGCAATATATGTTGGCCATGTTAGAAAGACAGAGACAGAATGTGATGTATACTTTGTTTAATTCAGTGAGAACAATTGATAATGGCTATATCAATATGAAATTTTTGTTTACATTGTTTCAACATGTCGTGAAATATTTTCGAGCATATTTTACTGATTTTATTTTTATGAATTTCCATTTACTGTTTGATTTGATACCAAACATTAATTATGTACAATGAGAAAAAATGTCAAACAGTCGGAAGGAAGCATTGTTGACTCCATTAAATATATATGTGCATATCTATATATCCTGACGTATTCCAGCACTTAAGAGCTGACATATCCTGCAGTCAGCTTCCGTCAAATTTTCTTTTTGGTTCGATTTTTTACCTCTATGTTCAAGTTTCTGAAGCGTTTTACTGGCAGCTTTCAATTAAACTAGTCATAGTCAATTTCGGCCCAGTTTGCTTACAATTTACCATCAGTCTTGATGGCAGTTGAAGAAAGAGAACTACGGCTTCAAATTTAGTATACTACATGTGTACATATCAAAATAAAGGTAAATACAAAATTCAATTTAAAGCATCCGAAGTCTGAAGACTCAGCCTAGTTGTACAATGTTCAATGTTTGCATTCGCCCTGTCCAATTCACTTGGCATACGCTATATCCTATCTGTTGCCCCCAACTCGGCCACAAACAAACTTCCTGTATCGATGAGACCACACGTACGGCTATCAGCCTCAGCTTCAGCTTCAGCTCCAGCTACCTTCCTGTCACACTGCCACACTGCCACCCTGCGGCCCAATATCTAAGTGAAAACACAGATCAACAGCACGACAATCAGCAGAGAACATTGGACCAGATACCAGCTACCAGATACCAGTGGTAGGCAGCAACGGACAAGGTAAAGACATGGGGCACAGTGGCCCAGCCCCTGAGGCATATCTATTTTGCAATGCACACGTTCCATACACACCCAGAGCAGCCCCTCCCCCAATTCAGACTCCTCCTCTTATATGCAAGACACAAATTCTGTGACGCCCACTTTCGATTTGTTGGGTTGGTTTTCTCTCTCTCTTCCTCTCTTCTAGCCGTATTTTTGCCAGTTGCATTTCTTGGATTGCATTTAAGCAACATTTATGCATTTTTAATGTGACAGCTGAACGGATGAGATGGCCGACTGCTCCAGCAGCTTCTGTTTCTTCAGTTCGTACGTTAGCCAACCTTCCGACCTTTCACCTTGTTGGCCTACGGCGCTGACAGTTTGTGCATTAGACATATAATTTTCCCAGTCTATTTGCGATTCATATATGTGTGAATTTTTAGCTCATGCATCATTTAGTGTTGTGCAATCTCACAAAACTGTCGCTATTCCATTTGTTAGCTCCGGCTCAAAGCTGGAGACAACCGTAAATCATTGGGATAATGTGTTGGGGATTTGGTGGATTTCAACATGTAATTTTTGATAAAGCATACATATATTTGAGGGTATTCTTGCATGCATTTTTAAAGTAATTTTCAAAAGTAACATGCAAAAGTTGGCTTCAAAATTTGAACCATATGGGGTTAAGTGGCTTCAGAGGAAAATTGAATAAGAAATCCACAAACAATCAGGGCTACATAAGTTCCACAAGCAATTCATTTCCATACTTTATAATATTCTCTTAAAAATTATGCTCTTATGAACTTACGTAAGTTCGTCTTAAAAGCTCTTGATAACTAAAGAACGAAATCTACAAGCGTTGCAGCGCACTGCCGCCATTTTTTAAATTTTTTGTCTGCAGAAATTAATACGCTTCGTTAAATAATGCATCATGGGCAGAATCGCATTTTTACAACAATGCACAAGATTAATCGATTAACGGCAATTAATTAATTACTTACCAGCCGTAGCTCGAAAGCTGTGTGGCCGTAGTGGTGAACAGAATACTCCCAACTGATCAACTGCAAATGGTATGACTGAAAGTCGGAGAAATTAAATATATGCTGTGTGGTACGCGCTCTTCTGCTAATGCAGCCCACTCTCACAGCATCCACAAGGCAAGCTCTTTTAATACACGTGCAAGGGGCAACTGCTGTGGATCAAAGAATTAACTTTCACAGTCACAACTTCCACATATTCTTCACATATTGGCTCTCTGACAGTGCAGTAGATCTGCGCTCTTCTGCTAGATGCAGCCCTCAAACCAACTGCAAATAGATATACGAAAAATTCAATAAAAATCCATAATTTAAATTATTTATATTTATATTTATACATTTAACAACTCAAAGCATTTTGCAGACATGCAAAATCAAATAGTTTCTACTATTTATTTGTATACCATTTGAATGCACCCAATATTTTTATGTTTACCTTTAGAGTTTAAAAAATTACCTCATAGGATCACAGCCATAAAAGCGTATTTTAATTTGGCTATTTTAGTTATTTGAGTTATTCTGCTATATTGTTTCCATAAGCACTTTCAGTTCCAACACTTGTGCGATCCACTTTCGATGCTGCCCCAATCAAAATCGCGCTTAAATTGGCCACTGGAAATATTCGCAGTAATCACAATTGACTGCCAAGTGCATAATCAATGCAATTTAGAATCATTTGCAGCAAAAACTCGTCGCTGCAGCAACATCAACGGCATCGGCCGCAGCTGCGGCACATTGAGTGTATGCCAAAATGTTGCAACGAAATGCTGCACGAGTCAACTAAGTATGCAATGCTTTTTGTGGCAGTCGCCAGTTAGCCAGTTGTTGGCTGTTGCCCGTTTGCTAGTTGGCCAGTTTGCGAGTTGGCCAATTGCAGCTTGGTGTTTATTAGCATGATTAGCTGCCCTGCAATGCCACACACACACACACACACACACACCAATGCACACACAAATTGTATGTGTATTGAATTTGGGTCAGTGGAGGGGTGGGGAGCAAAATGGCAAAGCATCTTGTAATTTGATTTCAGCATCGTCCTCGTTCAGGCAAATGCTGTTTTTCTCCCCCTCTCCTTTCTCTTTCTCTTTCTCTTTCTCTCTCTCGCTCTCTTTCTCTTTCTGCATTTGTTTGTTTGCTTGTGCTTGGCAAATGGCATTAGATTACACTAAATTACACTGTGCAACAAGTCTGCAAATCAAGTTTTGCTTATAAAGTTTCGGAAAGACAAACTATCGACTTGAGTGGAACTGCTTTGCTACCCAAGGGCAATGAGGACAAAGCGACTTCAACTGGAATCGAACAATTGACAAGCTTGGAAGGGTGGAATCGATGTGGATGTGAATATTGGAGACAAAGTGAGACTCAGAATGCAAAAACAGGAAACAATGATTATCTTAGGCATGCCGAAGATAATATCTCCTTGTATATTGCAGTTATTCATTTGTATGAATTAAAAATATGATATTTGAATCCTTTCTGTTTCACGACCACCTGTCAATTGAATATTCCACATTTTGTGATGCAGATTCAGGTTTTATATACCTTATGGAATCTTTAAAGCAGAATTGAATATATTTTGAATATCCACCCTTGGCTGTTTAGCTTTAGTTGTGAGTCGAAAGCAAGTTTATCATTTATTTAACAAAATGATTATTGCAACCGCTGAATAAACTTTAGCTTAAATATGGCCTTAAAACAGGCTTAGCAATCTTAACGACCAAATAAATACACTTCAATTAATCATTCACCAAGTATTTAGTTTAAATATTAATTTGTCGTGCAGTGTTGAAGAATATGCAAAAGGGTGGCTATAGTGCATTGAAAAGATATTGAATGGGGCAAGTCGGAAAGATTAAAGCGCATTTTTAATTAGTTTTCCATGCACTTAAATTTTTGGCACACACACATAGAGAAAAGAGATAGTCAGAGGGCAGAGAAAGAGATAGAGAGACAGAAAGAGAAAGAGAAAGAGCGACTGTCGCACATGGCTTATTTCGTTTCATTTCCGGTTAACCGCATCCTGCGTAATAAGCGGCACTTCCGGCCCCAAATAGACTTAAACTGTTGTTGTTCGCCTTTTGTTTTTGTCATTGTTTTGTTTTTATTGTGAGGCAAATTTTGTGTTAGCCACAAGACACATCAGACCAACAATAACAACAACAACTACAACAACAACAAAAAGAACAACTGAAATTTGTGTCCTTGCTTCGACAGGATGTTGGCCGGCACTTCCGCCCCATCCAACGGCACTCTTTGGAGGAGCCTTGGCAAAGTTTTTGTGTTTTGCATGTGAATTGCACGTTTATGGCCACTTTCTGTGAGGCTGCTGCTGGCCAAATTGAAAGCTGAGGCACAACTGAGGCTGCATTTTTATTTGCACGCCCCATTGTTGTTGTAATTGCTTGTGTAGCACACTTGCCACTTGCCACTTGCCATTTGTGCCACCCCATGAAGTTTGCTGCAAATCCCTAAAAGTGATTTAACTATTTTACGGGTGTTTTCATTTTCTCTCTGTTCTTGTTTTTGGGGGTGTTTGCAAAAAAAACATTAACAAACTATGTAGATTTTGACGAAGATTTAATGCCCTTAAAAAAGTAGGTATACTTTATCCATATCTATAACAATATATATATATATAACTATTTCTATGTCTATCTAAATCGTTAGACATCCAAAATATTCAAAATATTCTTCGAAATAATTGCATGAAACCCTTTAAAATGTTGTATCACCCAAAAAATACACTTTCCTAAGTTGCAGAAACTATAAAATGACAACTAAACTTTTAAAGCAGACAACATTTTAAGCCCAAATAAAATGGCAAACGAATATTTAGTAGGATTTGTGCTTCAAGGAACAGATAACGATAAACATATCAACTTTCGTTCCACACAAATAATTATAGTTCTTGGATTAAGCACAACATTAATTAACTATTTTATTATGACAAATGGCAACAGTTAAATTTGCATATTACTAATTGTTGACACAATAAAAACACATCCCCATCCCCGAATCCAAATCCAAATCAACCCAACATGCACTTGCAACCAAAATGTTGCACAGCAGCAAAACACTTAAATAATGTAAAATTACAATTTAATTGCATTGCAAGTTTGCGGCGGGAACGGCATCGTCGCAAGGGTTGCCTTGGTTTGGCGGGAGGGGGGTGTGCAAGCTAGCAGCTGCTTGAAACACAAAGTGCACCCATATGCAAGGACTTACTGTGCCCATTACAAACACAAACACATATACATATACATGAGTGTAGATATGTATATATGTATAATAGACCCAAAAGCGAACCCGGCTACATATGTTCCACAATCGTTTTATTTGCACGAATTACGCAGCTCACAAAACAGACGCTGTTGCTGCTGCTGTGACTGCTACTGCACCGTGGTGCCAAGTGCACAAACTTAATTGTTAATATTATTATCATGATCTTAATGGACTTGCATAATTAAGCTCGTCTTAAAAAAAATCCACGTAATTTTTTTTTCTTTAGTATTTAATCCATTTTTGGCAGGATCTGTGTCAAAAATGTACGGCTACCATTTAAACAAACAAACACGGCACAACACAAAGAGCGACTGATCTAGAACAAAAGCGGGAAATTGGTTTATGGTGTGGCTTAGCCAACTCACACGTTAATTAACAATAGCTTTGAGCTTTCAAGATCTCTGTAGCGTCAAATGTGGATCTGGGTTTGATGCATGCAATTTTTTCACTAGCAATATATGCGTTTACTTGAAGGCAGAATCGAATTAAGCATTTGATGCTAACAATTTAATTTAAACAGTTAAGAGCAGTCAGTTAAGATCACACTAAAGAAAACTTTGGCCTGCGCAACAAAAACTACGACCGATCAAGAGAACTATTGCGCACAAACTAAATCCTCTCCATACGCATGTTGCTACTAATAACTTGGAGCTTTCTCTCTCTAGTTAAGCGCTCTCTGTCGACGGAATACTTAACTAACAACCCATGGCTCAAAAGCTGTGTGTCTGTAGTTGAGAACTGAATCCACATGTAAGGCGATCAACTGTAAATGGTGTGATTGAAAGTCGGAGAAATTAAATATATTCATACAGTTTCCACAAGGCTTGCAGTGTGGTCCGCGCTCTTCTGCCAATGCAGCACACTGCACACAGCATCAAGAAGACATGCTCTTTTAACACATAAAATATTTAACATCCACATGACTCGCTCTTGACATATTGACTCTCTGAGAATGCAGCTGATCCGTGCTCTACAGCTAAATGCAGTCCACAAGCACACAATTGAAATTCAAACGTTTCTCTTAACCTAAAATCATGGCTCCTTTTATTGATTTTATAAATGTACGTTCTGAACTATTGAATACCCTTTAAATAAAGTTTTGCACATTTCGTTGTCAGTGTGTGAGGTTGTTGTGCGTGGGTGGTAATCGTGTGTATGGATGCCATTCGTATGGGGGACATTTGGATGGCTTCTGCCTGTGGCTGCGCTGCGGTTGTGCATTTCTGCGTGTTGCCTGTCAGTCTCTCTATCTCTATCTCCAACCCATTCTCTCTCTCTCTTTCTGCCCCTGCCATTAGCATTCATGTGCGTGAGCGAATATTGTGTTTGGGCAAGGGGGGTGCATAATGCCTAGGACCTGCCGAAAAAGCCAAAGCCAAAGCCAAAGCCATTGCTGCAGCTGACGACGAGGACAACGTTTGGGGTTAACTGGCATTAATGTCAGGCAGCCAGCCAGGCAGCCATTTTGAAGGTGCACACTTTGCGGTTTGTTGCAAGACACAAAAGCACCGAACACCCAATAAGCCCCAACCCCCGCAAATTTGCTGGAAAATCCATTTAAAAGTTAGCTTGCATATCTTCGCCTCGTACCACACACAAACGTGGATAAAATTTACTTAAACGCATCGCCTTCTTTTGCCATTTGACTGTCGCCTGTTGCATGCCACATCACATTTTCTGCATATTTGCCCAGCTATTTAGTAGCATTTCTACAATGTCTTTGACATTCCTTTGGTAAATATGTCAGCTTGTCACAAGTTTTGTCATTTTAAACAATTTGTTTACTTTGTGTTTGACTCGATTGTACAAAGATCTGAAAATAGTCGCGAATTCTTTTATTGTGTGTGAATAAATTTTAGTTTTTCTATTCAGTTCAGTTTATTCAGAGGCACAGGTTAACAAGCACTTATCATGGAGGGTGAGTTATTCAGTATTTATTCAGCACAATCTTTTTTCATTTCATTTAAAAGTTAAGCTTATAATGTCTGGATTAGATGTTTATAGTTTCTGACTTAGGGAGAAAATATGAATTGAGGAATTGATCAAGAAATAAAAAAATATATTAGATAGTAAATAAAATCCTAAATTATTTAAGAATAACAATTCTGAACTTATTCTTTATTGGAGGAACTAAATTTTAAGAGCTCTCCTTATAAAGGAACAATAAGGAGAGGATAATAAATACTTATAAATTATATCTTATCTTATCTTAACTTGGAAACATTCGTATAATTTTATTGCACATTACATAAATATATTTCTCATTGAGAAAAGACGAGGAAAGGATAACAAAAACTTTAAAAATGTATCATCTCTAAGCTTAAATCGGAAATTTTCGTATTATAAAAACTTTGATAGATCTTGTGGCGTGTTAATTATAGGGAGTATATATACATATATATAGCTATTCTGATATTGAAATTTGCATTCTATCAATTGTTGAATCCTTTTCTTCAACTTTTTCAATTTTCTAGAATTTATTCTGTCAATTGCAATAGTTATATCTTTATAGCTAAATCAATTTCCAGCAAATCAAAGTCAAATCACATAAAAATAATATGCACAATAGAAGCAAAGTTAATAAAAACCATAAAATAAAAAGAAAACCGGGTCAAAGTTGAGGAAAAGCAGTAGTCTAGACTGAAGACGACTGTTATGCCCCGTGTCTGCCTGAAGGAATCCAAATGCCTTTTAGCGTTTGTGTCATATTGATTTTGATTGCGATGGCGATGATTATTGATAGCAGCAGCAGCGGCAGGTGTGGCAGCATGCTAGATTGGGGCAGGTGCGTGCCATGCGTGCCAAACACAACAGAACACAACACAACACAATACAACATTCACAATGGGTTAGCTGGGCTGCCAGTTGCTGTCAAATCGACAGGCGGAGGCCAACCTCCGTCAGTCTTGGAGCGACTTTCATCCGCGATGCGTGCTCGACAACCAAATGCCCAGGAACGGGAACAGCTGCGTCGCCAGCGTTCCGAGACGCGCATGATTATGGCACGATGCCGCGCCAGAGGTTACCCTTTGAGACACAGATACAGAGTACTATGCCGCAACCAATCCACAACTAATCCTCTGTCCATCTTCCCTTGCAGGCTTTGAGTATGTGGTTAATCCACCGATTGTACCCAAAGTGGCCTTTGGCAGCACCATGGATCGTGAGGTGATGCCTCTGAGTGGATCATCTATGACCAGCTTCATGAGATCCCATCTTCCAGAGCTTCGTTCGCAACTTAGTCCACTGGATTACGATTGTGCAAGGCCAATTGGTTTTAAGGTAAGTAAGTATGGGAAATAGAGGATATTTGATATCTATCTGACTTGATGAAGCTGTGAATATATTTGACCTTTTCTGTAGTCCTGATCTTATGATATAGCAGTCATAGGACTAATCTCTTATCTCTATTTCTTTATCCTCCTCTCTATCTCTCTCCCTTTTTGCCTTCCTCCCCTTTTTAAGTATCCGTCAAAAGCTGGCTTCTCTGCTCTGGCCAACAAGATGTCCCGTTTGCCCGTTGTCCGTGAACAGGTCGTTCCGCCCATAGGCGCCTATGAGGCAACACCTTGGATCCTACGCGCCGGCTACACCTTCGATCGCCAGGTGGTGCCAGAGCCCAAATGGCTGACACCTGGGTAAGTTAGACGACTGACTTAAAAAAATGCTAATTGCTTAATTTGCTGCACAATCAGTGCCTCAACGTATACCATTCATAACAAGTATCCGTATTATAAATTGGAGACGGCTTTCGGCAATCGTCGCATCATTTGGCCAGCTGTGGCTGTCTTCTGTGCACCCAACAATTTGGCTCAGTGTCTCAACTGCCACCAGCGACCGAGGGGGGATTATTTCCACAGCTTTGCCACCGACAAGGACATGTGCCGCAAGTGCATGCACGAGGAACTGGCCGACATCAGGCGTTGCAGCCTGAGCGTTGTGGAGCGATATCGCAGGAATCAGCAGATCAAGCAGTTCGTGCCCGCCCGTTATTGTGGCTTCTTTCATGAACATAACGGGACCACCGCCGCCATGGAGCTCACCACAAGAAAGGAGCTACGCGACAAGATCCGTGTCGAAAATTATTTGCACCGCTTTGCGCGGAAAATCGAATAGCGCTTGGAAGGGATTTCCATAACGAAATTTGTTTCCCAGTTTTCTATATTTATGACTAATATGTACAGGAAAAACTGAAATTTGATGTATATTTTAAAAGCAATAAGAAGGTTTAATTGATTTCACTAATATAAAATAAACTAAATTACAAAAATGTTATTAGCTATAATATTAAAACTTTTCTGAACTTGCAGGAGTAATATTTCTGTTAAAACTAAATCGATTTAAAAATTATTTGAATTATGCTTTGATATATACTGCATCTAAATTTTAAAATTAATGCTAAAACAAATTCACTTGAGAACCATTCCCAAGTGGTTAGTTAGTAAAATCCAAAAGTCAAGCAAAACGAGCAATCGATTTTAAGAAACTATCGGTTATCGATCATGGTTCGATCTCTAACTAAATCAACTTTGGTATGGTTGGTATTATTTACTGCCGACATATTTAAATTCAACTACTACGTTCGTTGCATCTACTAACTAAATTGGTATAAGGAAATCATTTAAATTTAATTGGCGATTCAGTGAACCACTTGCGAAACGCTTAAATTGGAATTGCAACTGCCACAAATGCCACACAGAAAAGGCGCGCAACAAATTGTGGCATTCATATAGGACATGGCCAACTAAAATAACATGCATTGACAGCCTGCTACCTGCCACACACTCACACACACACACATGCACAGCCACACACACTAACACACACACACACATAATGGCTGTGATGTCGTCGCCATTGTTGGCTACCGCCAATGCCTGCCACATGATTGCCTGCCACGTGCCTGGTCGCATTGTGTCTGCAAAAGGAAAAGGAAACTAAATGCCGGAAATGCGAATAAAATTTTCCACTAGAAAAATTACAAAAATGCTTATTAACTTGAGAGAGTTGAAATGCTTAAATATAGCCAAGAATGTGCTTAAAATTGCAGGCAAAATATATTAAAACAATCTTAAAAATATTTGTTGCATAAAGTTGAATCACTGATCAAATAAAATATTGCACTAGGAAAAAATGTTTATAAATTTTTATGTGAGTGGATACATAAAATGTTTACATATATATATTATATACAGGCTTTATTAAAAGCTGTCAAAAAGTGAATTGAAGAAATGTAAAGAATTTTAAAAATATTAGTTATTTTAAAGTTGAATCACTGATCAACACAAAATAAGAGCCAATGTTATATAAAATATTGCACTAGAATCAATTTTGTTTATTAATTTTAATGTGGTTGCATATATAAAATGCTTAAATATTATATATATTATTATATTATAGAGGCAGTAGTTGATTTAAAGTTGAATCATTGATAAACAAAAAAGAACAGCCACTGTGATATAAACTATTTGAATCATGAACTACATCAGCAGCGAGCGTTCTCTTCCTTTTAAACAATTTATGAGTACAGTTAAAATAAACACACACACACACACACACACACATTAAAAATAAAACACTGACAAATTGTTGCAAATTGCGATGCAACCAAAAAGAACAGCCACTGTGATATAGTTGTGTATAAATGTGGTAGTACATCAGCAGCAGCAGTTCCCTGTGGTTAAACATAGCATAGGTGAATTTATTCTGCAGTTGATAAAATAGTTCAATTTGTTGTATGGCACTTTTGGTACAAAAAGAACAGCCACTGTGATATAGACAAATCGTAGAACATACAGCACAGCATCTATTCTCTTTACATTAAAGGCTATAAACCGGAAATCGGAACCGGAAGCACAATTCTCGCGAGTTAAAATTGGCATTGAAACAGATGAAGAGATTTAATTAATTTACTAACGAAAACGAATGCCGAAATAAAATGTAGAATTAATTCATCAACTTTATCGAAAGCTTTTCATACCGGAAACGGAAACACTATTAACCGTTACACTATAAGCACTGCTTAGTTGAGTTTTGGGAACACGCGCTATAAAGGAAAATCACTGTGATATGTAACGATTTAGTAAACGCATATCACAACGATCGTTCCTTTTAGCGAGTGACCCATTTAATATATATATATATATAACGAATATTTTATACACTTTTATATAATATATATAATCGCTGCGTATGCCACAACGAACTTCAATGGTTGTCTAGCTTTATGATCAGAGAAATCACCTAAGGCTGGACGACCAAAGAAACTAATTGCAACCTCTTCTTTTGATGTAACTTTTTCTAAACAAAACATTTAATGTTGAACATTTTAAAATTATAGCACGAGTGTTCGGTCTAGTCACTTTATATATATGTATATAGAGTTGAGGTTCAAAAGCGACCATACCGACAATCGCCATTTAATTTTAAAATACTGACGGGATTTAACTGCATCACACACAAAACTCTCGAAAATTCACAATTTTATTTTTTTTTCTTTTCTTGCCACAATTTTGAGACACACTTTGCCCAGTGATGGTTTTGCGATAGTCAACATTACTGAACAGAATGCATCCCAAAAGCAGAGCTATGAAAATTTTAAAAGTATTTTAATTTTTTTTTGTATATCTTTTGCTGATCCATTTCGATTATACGACAAACTTCACCCAGTGATGATGCGTAGAAGTTGTCAAAACTGAACAAGGTTTGCCATATAATGTAATTATATATTATATTTATTTTGCTGTGATCCTTGCGATCCTTGCACTTTGACACTTGAATGCTGACTGATGCCCTAACCGAGTCTGGCTTCAGCTTATATACCCTAACTTAGGGCTTACCTGAACTTCAGTTGGGCTTAGCTGGGCTGTTTACCTGGAATTTACCTGCTTAAAGCGACGCTTTCCACGGAAATCGCAGTTTCTGGCCTTCGTGTAGAATTTTGCAACTTAATCCGTGGCCATAAACGGATTAATCCCGCACAATACACTCACAGCCAGGCACACACCATATTCTGGGTAAAAACGCGCAGCTGTGTCGCGGCGTAAATTCGCAGAAGTGCAATTAGGTTAGTCCCCTAGCCAAAAAAAAAAAGGATCGCTGGATTGGTAAATTGACCAGTTAGCTCGAATCTCAATCTTGGCCTGCATTCGTCCTTGTCTGGGAGTGTCCTTTTGTGTCAGACTGTACATCGTACGCAAATCGTTAACAGCTACTGTGACAGCGTTGTCCTTGAGCGTTCCCTTCGACGGGATTCAAGGGCCACCTGTTGACTGGAGAACCGCCACTAAGGATCCTAGGAAAACGCTTTCTCAAGAACAGTTGTTCACTTTTAATGTCCTTACTTCTAGTTGGAGTTTTATGCACAGTTTTAATTGCTGAAAGTCAACTTTTGAGTATTCTTGATGGGTTTATTCGCCTATTCCTAGAGAGATCTAGAGATCCTGCGGCATCTCCTACTTATACTTCTGCTTAATCTGTCATTTTCACCACATGCTAGTTTCACTTTTCTTCGAATTCAGTAGTCGATTCTGGTTAAATTCTTCGCAGGAGGCAACCTTCTAGAGTACTTTTTGTTTAAGGATATGAAGACATCTGTCATTTTTTATGCCGAAAAGTTTTTATATTTACAAGTTATGGTTTTGAAAACTCAACTAAAACGCTTGATTTTTATTTAGTATATTAGCAAATAAGAGAATAATAACTCCCGCATAAGCAAATATTGAAAATTTGATCAAGGTGGCTATAAAACTGGAATATCTTTTTTAACAAAAATCTTCTTCACACAAGAACGCATCTTTCGATCGATTGTTCCTATGGCAGCTATAATATATATATAGTTCAGTTTGATTGGAATTTCTTTTTAAACAAAAAAGATTTTTATACAAGTCATAATTGAACTTATATGAAATAAAAGTCTGATCCCGAATTATATATATAAATAAGCACATCTCCCTCCCTCTGCTTGGGTAAATAAGAAAACAACTCATATTTTTCCATTATATATTTTAAATTCAAATTTTATTTACTCAGACACTCACACATTTAATTTCTTAAAATACTTTTATATATTTTACACCGATTTTTCTTTATTGTATACTTAAGACTTAATTAAAGAAAACATGTAAGGAAAATTCGTGAATAAAATATTGTGTGATTTTCACACGTCAGCAGATTTTATCGATATTTCGCATAAAATGTCAAAAGATATATTGTTTTAAGTTTTAATAACAATTAACTCAATTTGTTGTTTCATTTGTTTTTTTCCACGATTCCAATAATATCCAATAAAAATGAAAATAAATTCAAATTCAGGAAACCGAATTAAAATTCTATGTCTTATGTAATAAAAGACAAATTTCGAAAACTTTAATAAAAATTTCGAATCCTTGAATCCGATATTCAGATATACAGTATATATATGTTATCTGAAAAGCTCTTTAAGGAGCCATATTAGAAATTCGTTTACTGTATTTTTAAAATTGATTATTTTCAATTCTTAGACATTTATCCAATCAATTTATTTTCTTTTGCTTTAAAAACATGCACCATTAAAAATAAATAAATAACACGAGTAGTTTTTGGTTTTTTTTTTTAGCTTTCGCCTTGTATTTCTTTTTTTGTTTTTTTTTTTTTTTATTTGGTAAAATTAAATCAATATCTTCATTCAATTATATATTTTTTTGTTATTACCTTTTTTCAGTTATCTTTTCTTAGAAAAACGAACAAATTTTCAGCGTACAACTAGAAGAAGAAGAAAACAAAGATTGAAAGTATAAAAAAAACAAGGTGAAATTCCAAAATCAAATATAGAAAAAGTTTAGAATATTTTGATTCTAAATTGATCTTGTTGCAGTTGCAGTTAATATGTTATCCTGTTGTTGTTGATGATGCAGCGTGTCTTCAAGATCTTTTTTCCACTCTCTCCCGCTCTCTCTCTCTTATTTCTCTTCTTTATTCTCTCTCTCTCTCTCTCTCCGCTAGGCGCTCCGCCATTACCAGCTGTGGGAAGTAAAAAAGATGTACAACAATATTATTGGGTAGGAAAACATTAAGACAAATGTTAGCGAAATGCTTTCTTCTGGCCGTTCTTCTTCTTGTATTTGTTTGTTGTTGTTGTTGTTGTTGTAGTCATGTTATATGTTGTTTGTTATTTGTTGTTGTCGGTTATCTATGGTATGTAAGTATGTTTCGACGCCTTTGCGCTTAAGGATTAAACTTAAAAACAAAACTTTGCAGTTTTTAAATGGAAACCTAAAAAATAAAGAAACGTATATCAGATTATTAAGGGTATTCCCAAAGTATAGTTTTTATTTTGTAATTGCTTACCGTTTTGTTTAAAATATTTGGGCTTCCATTAATTTGGTGGCATCAATGCCGAGGAAATCAATGGGGTACGTTAACTATGAAAACTAAGCCTTAATGCTACGTGTTATAGCTTTTTACACTGCAAATAGAAGAAGTAAAACATAATTTTATTAATTTTTTTTTTTGTAATTTTATAGTTTAAACAATTATTTGTGAGTGAAATAAATCCAATTTCAATTGATTTTCGAAATCTTTTTAATGCTAAGCAGAAGTGTTCAGAAAAATGTTTTTTTAAGAAAAAGTTACATTTAGTTAAGCTTAAAGTAAAGACCTGTTCTGGCTGGAAATCATATGATATAAGGATATGTTTAAGTTGCAAAATATACACGTTTGCCATATAATCTAAATAATTCGAATGCTTACAATGCTTTATATATTTTTTTTTTTTAAATTAACATTTTCTTTTGGAATTTATATTTTTTTTTTACGTACATTTAAAGTTTTTTCGATTTCGTATTCTTAACCAAAAAGTTTAGTGTAATATTAAAATAGGTACTGAAAGATCAAATCAAAATCAAATCAAATAAAAAATATAAATAAAATAATATATAAAATACAAATTTCAATCAATTTTGCATAAATAAAAATACCAAAAATGTGTAGTTTAACTTTCATTTTTTTAAATGTTTTTTTATTTTATATAATGTTTGGAAAAGTTTTTTGTAAAATATCTGAAAAAATATTCATAAATGTTTTTAATTTTCGCTTACTTCTTTTCTAAAAGTTGTTGTTTGTCTCACTGAAAATATTCGTATATATTTTTTATTTTTTCTTTTATTATTTTTTTTTTTTATTGAATATTTTCGTGTAGAGTTTATTAAAATAGTTATGGAAATGAGTATTGTAGAAACAGAGTTTCTTTTTGTACATAGAAAAACAGTCTTGTGCGTCACAAAAAAATACAGAAAATATTTAAAGACATTTATGAAAACTTACAAGAAATTGTCGTTGCCGCTTTGGCGACTGTTTTAGCCGCTGTTGTTGCTGCTGTTGTTGTTGTAACTGTTGCCGGCATTGTTCTGGCAGCAACATGCGTTAAATGTTGTTGTTGTTGTTGGTGTAGCTGTTGTTGTTTTTGTGGTTGCTTTTGGTTAGGTGGTTGTTGTTGCTGCTGCTGCTGCTGTTTGTTGTTGTCATCTTCATCAACAATGTAGTAGCTAAAATGTGTGTTGTTGTTGTTGTAGCCACCATAACAGCCACCGCCACCATTTTTATTGCTGTTGTAGGCAGCAAGTGTGGTTGCTGCTGCTGTTGTTGGTTGCTGCTTGCGCTTGTGTCCGGTTATGCTTAGAGCGGCCGTTAGACTCGAAGCCGCATGCAGTATCGAGCGCTGATTGAAAATGCTATTATAGGCAGCTGCCGCAGCCGCATTGTTGTTCTTGCGAAATTTATGCTGATGATGATGTGGCGTTGGTGGCGGCGGCGGTGCCGGTGGTGGCTGATGTTGTTGTTGTGATAACTGTTGTTGTTGCTGTTGTGGTTGTTGTTGTTGTTGTTGCTGCTGCTGCTGTTGTTGTTGTCCTGGTGGCTTTGGCGGTTGTCACGAACAGGCCACCTCAGTTGTTGTTGTGCTATTATTGGTGCTGCTGTTGTTGTTGCTACTGCCATTAGTTGGCTCGCCGTTGTTGTCCAAGCAGCTGCTGCTCTCTGTTGTGCCATTATTGCCGCCCGCCTTCGCCTTGAAACTGGGCGCATTCATTTGCGACGCTGTGGGCGTGGTCGGCGTTACACCACCCATATCGCTAGATGCATTCGAATTGTCCTCGTTGAGCTGTGTGTGTTTGAAAATAATTGCATTTAATTGACAGTTCTATTTATATAGAAATTTCAACGGATTTTACCGATTCACTTAAACGATGCACTTTGGCGCCACTTTCGCGTCCACGATTGCTGCTCGCCTGTTGCTGGCTCGGTGGCAGCGGATCCTGCGACTGTGCCAGCTCCGTGGAGAGGCGCTTGCGATTTGCCAGCATTGTGGTATTGAAATTATTATGACTCTCCATCGATTTGCGTTCACGCTTCAGAAAATCAGCATCCAAATAGACAGACAACTGTTTGCGCTTCACATGACGTGCATCGATGGCCATGCCCTCTTTAAGCATTTTAATGTTTACCTGTGGAGGAGGCAATTTATAATATATTAAATTAATGCATAAAATATAGCATAGATAAAAATATATATAGAAAATATGAATTTTGCACTGTGGACGCTCAATAATTGGTATACTCGATATGAGAAAGTCTCATTAAACATTTCAAAACAATTCTATTCTATCTTTTCATTTCTGTCTAATGAACAAGCTTCCACAGTACAACATTTAAGTGTATTTTCTACAATAAGATATTATTTTGTTGGTCTGCTTACGCCGTGCATAATCACATGCTCTGTAAAGTTTTGTATGCTCTCGGTTAGATCAATGTTAAGGTTCTCGGAACGCTCAAACTCGAGTCCAATAAACCAAAGCGAACAGAACGGCGCTGCCACCGTCGATGTGGCAGGCTTTTCATCTTTTTGCTGCTGTTGTTGCTGCTGCTGCTGTTTTAGATCATCTTCGTTGCCGCTGTTATTCTGCGAATTGTTGGCGGTTACAGCGCCCTTCTTCAGCTCAAAACACTTGGGATTGACGTGGGCGAGGGCAATATGCGGATTACGCTCCAGATTGCCGATGAGCAGTCGCACCTTGGACTCGACGAGGCCGCACCATTCCAAATGATCGTCTGCCGTTTGTGAGTTGACGAGCAGCACAATAAAATGACGATATCGATAAAAGAAACTGGGCGCCTCGAACAGACGATCCCAGTTGACGCGTCCGAGCATTATTTCATCTGTAATGCTCATGCCGCGGTTAAATTCGGTCAATATGACCTTCTTAGTGGATTCGGACACATTGAATGTGGAGTTCTGTTGTGGATATGCGGGCGTTATAATCGGCATCAAATGATAACGATCCGAGGCATAAACACGCGGATCCCAAACCTAAAACGAAAGCAGTAATAAATACAAAAGTTATAAATATATATGGTATATACTTTTTGACACTTACCTGAAAACGTAGATTCACATTGTCCGGATGCTTGAGCAGCACCGGATTGGGCCACTTCCAGCGCGAGAATACCAAAAAGAATTTGTGCACCAGAGTTGCAGCGGCCGCATTCGGATACAGTTGACAGGTGCGTGCCACAAGCATGGCCCAAGTGACGCCGCCAAAATAGCCAAGCGAATTCGAATAGATGCCATGCTCTGCGGAGGTAAAATATGATTAAGAAATTGATAAGCATATATTAAATAATAATTTTAACTAGTTACTAATTCTTGTCACTCACTTTTGGCCCACAATTTGATGGCGCGCAAGGCGAGGCGAAAGTTCTCAATGTTGGGAACGAGGGCAAGTATCTCGTCGGTGACACGACAACCGTTTAAGCTGCGCACGGATCGTGGATCCAGATTCTTGAGTAGATTATCGTCGCGCAAATCAAAATCATCGGGTATCTCCTTGAGGGAGAGGCGGGCGAATAGCAAATCAATTTCGATGCCATCGAAATTCATTTTAATCACCGGCACAAATGCCTCCTCAACCGAACGACACTCGGTGACCTCTGGCTGCTTCTTGAGCACCTCGAAGAAGCTTTGAAAGTAGTCGGTACGCTCGATATTGCGTGGCGCCACACACAATGCATCGATATCGGCACCCTTGTGATGCACACCCAGTCGGTACGACCCAAATGTGTAGATTTTGCCGCCAAGGCGTTCGGCAGCCGCCTCGGGCATATTCTTGCTAACGGATATCTCTTTGATCCATTGTTTGACCAGTGTATTCAGCTTGGCCAATATCTCCATGCGATGATTCAACTCATCCTGACTCTCGAAAACATTGTAGGGCTCCAGGGATTTTCCCAGCTCCCCAGTACGTTGCAGATCCTCGGCACGGGGCTCCGCCAAACTGATGGCCGATGTCATGCCCAGCTGTTTGGCTGGCTGGGTGCCATTGTTATTGCCATTATTATATTGCTGGCGCTGTGTTGGTTCGGAATTCCACATTTTTCTTTTTCCTTACGTTTAAATACTGCAATCACAAAAATATATGCGCTCTTTGATCTGCATTTTTTTCTTGGTTTTCTTTTAGTACTCACCTAACTACTCTTACAGAAATATCTGGTTATATTTTATAATCTTAATTAATTTGCCTGTTTTGCTGCTGCTTCCAGTTTGTGTGGCAGCAATAAATGGAATTATGCGCACAATAATAAAATGCTGCAAGTAGAAATGAACAATTATTTTCTCAACTACAGAAATCAAATGGAAATCATTGAAAATAAAGCTTCCGGCAATTTAAACAAATCTTTTATTGCATTTACTCTGCCACAATGCAATTCCTTGGCAAAACAAGATAAGATATATGACCAAAAAAAAAAACAACTATATCCACAATGTAAACAAAATGAAAGTCCAAAAAGCACCAAAGAGCGTTATAAGTTCTCTCAGTGCTGCAATTTTTGAAAGCAAACATAAGATAGCCAAAACAAAAAACAGCTAAAAGTAACTAGAGATAAATAATAATAAAAAAAATTATTTAATTCAACAATTACTTATTAACTACCACAAAATGTTGCTACATTTGTCAGCTATATTGCTTGGCACTTCATGATATTAACAACAAAAACCACAACATAATCTAAAAAATGCTGATTTAGCAGAAATAAAGCTGAGCTCAGCAGCACTGCCTGTTGCTGAGAGCTGGCCACACTTTGCTCAAAGCAAAAAGAGTGAGAGCTTTCCACATTTGTTGTTGCTCTTTATCACATAAACAAATGCGTAGATATCATTTCAATTTGGGACAACGAAAAAATGCAAACTAATCGTCCACATATTACAAACATAAACAAAAAAAAACACAAACAGTAAGAGCGTATCAAAACGGAATCAAAAAACAGATAGACACCTACGCACGCAGAGAGAGTAAAGACTCACACGCACACACACAAACAAGCATAAATTGTGAATACAAACAAATTGTGCGCTGCGCAAAGAACATTTCTGTTTACTGCAACTCACCTGCGCTTCTTCTTCTTGAATCTCTTCTCGTCTTTTCTCTTTCTCACTGCTGTTATTTCGGCTAAGTTATCGGTTTTAAACAAATTGAAGTTTCGTTATGTTGTTGTTGTATGCGTATATGTATGTGTATATGCATGTGTGCAGATGTATACATATATTCATATGTATGTAGTACTTTGGCAACGTACGAATCTGGATTCCCATTCATTTGTGTTGCGGTCCGGCTTGTTTTACTTTGCACTTTTTTTTCTAATTATTATTTGTGTCGCGCTTTTTTTTGTGTATGTGTGCTTTATTTTTTTATTCGCTGTCGCGCGTCGTCGCCTGCTTCTTCTTCATGCTTATGCTCATCTCTTTCATATCGAATTCGCTACTTTTTACCCACATGTAATCTTTTTTTCTTTTGCGTTTCGTTTTTCTGGCCTGCTTCTGAATTTTTTATGCTACGTGACGATTCGGTCGCTGATTGACGCACAACAAACAATCACATGTCATTTAACGGATTATAGGCATTGATGAAATTGCGTCTAGTTGGTTTTCTTTTTTTTCTTCTTCGTATTCGAATTTTGCTGTTTGCATTTAACTGTTAAGCCGTTTGTTTTGCGCGTTCTGCAAATTAATATGAACAAGAACCGCAGCGAGCGATACAAATGTGTGTGGATAATAAAAGAGAAGCCACAAAATTCAGAGTTGCATTTCGTATGTATATCGCTGACCATTCACATGTCTGTGCGTTGCGCATACACATAAAATACTGAAATACTGAGGGTAATCAAAAAAATACTGAACACACAATCCACAACGTTACTTTGCAGTAATACAGAAACGAAGAGTTTACTAATATTTACTGTAATTAATTATAGCTATATTTTTCTCAGTTATTAGCATGTGTGCAGCTGGCAGCCTGGTGTCTTGGAACCCACACAAGTTTGACGCATGTGGCAACGCTGCTAACAGCTGCATACTTTATTTGTATTTTGGTGAATTTGAGTAAAACTGGCCAAACAATTAAGAGCCATGTAAAAGCGGGCAATTAATGGCAGCCACAACAACAATAACAACATGATACCCTGGATGCGCGACAAGTTCAATGAGAAGCGCGCCAAGTGGTTAGCACGCAACAAGCAGCGGCACAGCAACGATACTGAAATCAACGAAACAAGTTCCACAACACAACGCACGGCGAGCAGCGGCACTGGTAGTGGTAGTGGCAGCGCCAGTGATGCCGGCAGCAGCAGTCTTAGTTTGCGCAGCGGCGCTTCCAGCAGCCTCCAGGTGCATCATCATGTCGAGACCCAAACGGATGGAAGCGGAGCGGGTGGCGGTGGCGGGGGTGTTTGCATATTGCGTACTCCTTCGCCAGCGAGAAGGAGACGGATACAGTTGGAGCTGCAGCTGCAGCAGCAGGAAACAGCAACAAGGAAGAAGGAGAAAGCGGAGCAGGCGAATACGTAAGTTGACAACAAAAATAACAAACAACAAGAGTTAACAGTTATTTTCCCAATTATCGAAATTCTCCGTTGGATTAACCATAATAATAATACACACACATACAAACAAACTATGCAAAAATTGCGCAGTTTGTTTCTCAGGTGAGTACAGAGAGAACAGGGCTGGCCATATAATTAGAAACGCCTGAAAAAAACTACAAATAAATTTTAAATGACTATCACCATAAAATGGAATTTTCAATATGTTGCAAGTGTGCCCAATTATATGGCTACCACTGTATATCACTCACACACACAGATTCACTAAAATCTCTCCACTCTCCACAGGAAAAACAATGCTCGCCTGAGCACGGCCTCGGCAACGATTGTCTCGGATCCGGATGCCTTGGCCAAAATTGGGGAGACGATCACAGTGCGCGTCATTTGTCCCAGTTCGCGAGTGCTCATCTTCAAGACGGACATGAATAAAAGCCTCAATGATCTGAAAGGTGAGGTCATCCTGGAGCTAAGCGATGATCCCGATTCGATACAGTTATTTGCGCCCGATGTGCGTCATCTGAATCCACGCTATCGATTGTATCGAGCCGAGTACTTTGGCAGTGAACTGAATGAATCACAGACGCTCGCCCAGCTGCATGTGCGCCACAACGAGACCTTCATCTTGTCACCGAAACGGAATACTCTGTCGCAGGCGGTGACACGCACCCGCGAGGTGCCAGGACCCAATGATGCACTCGTCGAGAGTGCGACGAGATTTGTGCATAACAACACCTGCACGCTGCCCGTGATCGACATCAATGAGATCTTTCAGCAATCGAATGTGGGTCGATCGACAACTTATATAAATATTATACTTATATATCATTTCTTTTGCAGATTCAATATGATGTGCGTAAGGTGCTCATTTCGCTGGCGCAGGCATCGGCGGCGATTATTGGCGCCGGTCCGTTTGCGCCGCGTTTGATTAGCATGCTGAAGCAGCGGCTGGTGAATCGTCGTAATCATCAGGCGGATACGGTGCAGTGTCTCGTCGATATGGGCTTCAATCGGCAGATTGCTGAAAATGCGCTGCATTCGAACAATGGGGTCTACTCAACCACTTTGGAGTGGCTCATCCAGAATCAGCGAGAGGAGGAGGATCCGCAACAGCATCAGGATCAGACTTTGCCGACGTTGCAGCGCAGCTTTTCATCCATTTCCCCCTCAACCATTGTCACCAATAACGTAACTATATATATAATTATATATATATATATCCAACTTATATAAACTCTCTATGCCTGGGATTAGGAGTCGATTGAGAACACTGCTGCTCTGTTGCAAATTGTGCGTATTTATAGTCATCGCGATACGCCGCCAAATGAGGAGATTGTCGAGGCTCTTACGGACATGGGCTTCGATGAGGCAGCCGTTTTGTTGGCCCTGCGCAAGACGGGCAACAATAAGGCATCAGCCTGCGATTGGCTATGCGAGAATCGTTCAGCTAGCGTCATCGAGCTGCGAGAGGGTCTCTCTCCAGACTCACCTATACTTAAAGTAATACTCGAAATGCCGCAAGTCCAAATGACGCTCAGCAATCCAAAGACATTTTTGGGTAAGGCTTACCATCTAGCTTCCATTTACAAAGCGTATAGAACTTAATTATGTATTGATATAGTTTGTATTTTATACATACATTTATGCTATTATGTTTACAAGCTATTATATGTAAGTATCGTACACAACATTGTAATTAGTTAATAATTTATACATACATTTATATGTTGACTGCCAGGTTTTAGCTAATCTTTGTTATATTTACAAACTTGTATTACTTATGTAAAATTGACTGCTGAAATAATTTTTTATGAACGAATTGTTTTTTAACTAATGGTGTGTAATTTAAGTAATAGTTAGTATTCATTATTAAACTCTTAAAATGAGAATCGTATAATGAAACTAGAGTTGTAAATTAAGTAAGCTTGGGCTTGAAGATATATTGTATTATTAGCTGAAAGTGATTTAGTTTTGCTTTAAGTAATATAAGTTAATATCAAAGTATGTGTTTCATGAAAGCGGCAACTATTTAAATCATTAAGCTAATGCTTGGTAAACTATAAATTAAAAATAATCGTCTATAAACCGTATAAGTACTAGTATGGATTATAATGAGTTTGTTTATAGATAGATTGTAGTTTGTATAGATTACATACTAACCTTCATCATACATTTCTCATCAATAACTAATAATTATATTTCTCTTCATTTGCAGCCTTTTTGGCCATCTTGGAGAATGAGAATGCGATACGCGTTTGGCGCGGCGACAATGATACCACCTCGGTTATCACACATATCCTGCAGAAGTATCACGAGGAGAAGCATGTGATGGGCATTAATCAGTTCTACTTGAATCGCTGGTAGAAGGCGAACAAATGTGGCCTAAATAATTGAGATTAACCAAATTCTATTTATACATAAGCATATACACATTCACAAAATCATATATACATATACATTTACATATACATATAGATATACACACAAATATTTAGATATATATATATATATATATAGACATATGCATATGTATATTTAAATATATACATACACACTAATATACATACACAGGCATGGTTAAAGTTAAGCGCATCTGAGCCTCATATATATATTATATGACAAGTATTTTTGTAGCCAAAAAAAAAAAGAAAAGAAAAAAAATCTAAAACTAAAAAAAGAAACCGTAATAAATTGCACCAAGCCAAAAGAAAATGGAAAAACGCTTCGCTTTCAGAGCACAAATGGCTGCAATTGAGAAACGCTTACCGAATAGTACGAAAGAAATGCATTGAGTAGTATATAAACAATTATTACAATTATAACATTAAGTCATTAAATCATCTGCGCAACTAGTTCGATTAGTTCTAGTCATTTATGATCTTAGGCTTTTGTGTCATTATCAAATCAATCTTAACAAGAAAACACTCGCACAACATCTACTCTTAACTTGATCTATCTTTAAAACCGAACCGTGATTTCTGTGCGGTTGTCTAACAAAAAATTTGCTGGAAATTTAGAAGAGTGAAAAAACGGATAAATCGCAACTAAACGTAAAGTATTATTTTGTAAAACAAATATTGTATTTATATTGTTTAAGTAATAAAAACAAATTAGTTTTTATAAAAAAGAAAGAAAACGTTTTTTCCTTATATTAAGAAAGATTTTTGAGAGCAATATTGTTAATGACGTTAAAATCTCTACCAAGAAGGTATAATAGTATATTGGTTTTGTTCAATGTCCGTCATGCTGTCCATCCGTCCGTCCGTCCGTCTGTCCGTCTGTATGAACACGCGTTTCTCCGACACCCTTAGAGATAGAGACCTGAAACTTGGAACGTATACTGGAAAGTACCCTGAAAAAGATAAAGGGTTTTGGGTTTGGTCCACTACGTCCACTAGATTATCAAATTTATGTGCAGGTTCTTCAAAGAGTTTTCTTAGGCAGAGTTTAATCTAAATATCAAACAAAAAAGAATATCCCCATATAGTATATATATTATTAGCATGCGCTTAGTGCGGGTTGGAATATCTAAGTCGTCTACGTTTTATTTTATGAAAAGTTTTGCTAAAGGGTAACTCCTAGTCGAGCTTTCTTACTTGTTGTTATTGTCATGTACTGAACCAATAAACAAAGCTATATACATCTGAATTCCGACGCGCGATTTATAAGGAATATATAATATATATAGGGACTTCCATTGCTGATGTAGCTGTATTTATAAGTGAATTGAGAATTAATTATTATTGCATCCCACAAAGTCTTCAGGCAAGTAATTCACATTGTAAGGAATATATTTTGAATAACACAATTTATTTCAATGCGTATCTGGTCTGAATGTACTATTAAAAATTAGAAATAAGATGACATAAAACTTTATTCAATATTATTTAATCTGGAATAAATGGATTAAATATAACTTTCAATATACAAATTTTAGAGCTATGTTAACTTTTGATATACCTTGCACTGAAATCAAGAGCATCTTATTGTAGATTACATAAAAAAATATGTTCTCAAGGTATTCAGATACTATTTCAATCCCTTCTCGGCCTTATCATCATCTCAACACGTTTTAGTGAAGCAGTGTGATTCGTGAAATGATACCAATTAATGCCCTGATTAGTTTCGGTTTCATACCTTCCCATCAGATTGCTGTGAAATATAAAAATATTTTAAAATAAAATTGCTCACTAATAAAAACTGATTGCATATATTACCTGTTATGGCAATAAGCGTACCACCAACCGCCCGTACTCCATTCAGCACAATTGCCACCATTCGCGCCATCGTTGTCATTATCCCGTGAGGTGAACTTTTTACCCAAATGTTTTTTCAAGGAATTACCCGCATCTCCAGAGTATTTTCCCAATGAGCTCAGTTTGTAAGCTTCATTTTCTCCATCGATTGCAAATCGATCATATTTTGCAAACGCATGTGTTCCGTTTGGGTGCACCATGGTTATGAGTAATTCTTGATCTACAGCTTTGGTCATGAAATGAAGTTTTTCAAGACCAATGAAGAACTCGCCAGATGGATTGCCAATCCCATTTTTGTAGTCATTCCAGTACACATAGAAATCGACACTTCCATCCTGACGCCTCAGCACAGTTGTCCAACCTCCGCCATGTTCCTCCTCATTGCAACTAACGGTAAACGGATCCAGACTAAAGCTGGGCACGACGATCTTCTGAATACCACTTCGACGATTCGCAGCCGGAACATTTTCACAGCTGCTGGGAAGTTTAATTAGCCCCACAATTTCATTCAGCAATTCGCTCTGCCTGCTTTGTTCAGATATGATTTTGCTCTCCAAACTATTATGTTTCTCATTCATCTGGTCAAGTTTAGTTATCACATCATTTTGCTTTTTGCCCATCTTCTCATCCACTAATTCGCTCTGACGATTTTGTTCAGATCTGATTAAGTCTACATTGCTCTCCAAACTTGTCAACTTATTTAACTTCTCATTCAACTTATTGAGCTTTTTCATCACATCATTCTGAAATTCGCTCTGACGATTCTGCTCGATATTGTTATTTAAACTTACTTTATTGAATTTCTCATTCATATCTTTAAGAGTACCCATCATCTCATTCTGCAATTTGCTCTGAAGATTCTGCTCTGTTATCGACAAGTAGAGTTTACCATTCGTCTCATTCAATAATTCGCTCTGCCTTCTGTGCTCTATTTTCCTTTCCAAACTTTCTATATTCAATTTCTCATTCAAATCTTTAAGTTTTCCCATCACATTATTAAATTCTGTTGCCGTTTCTTTAAGTTTACCCATCACATCACTCAGCAATTCGCTCTGACGAATCTGTTGTAGCCTGTGAATGTGGTGATAAGAAAAATTTCATTTTTTTGGAAATACAAGTGTTTTCCAATACGAACCTAATCTCATCGAGCTGCAGTTGCTCCACTTTGTTGCATATATCGGTGATCTTAAGACGTACTTCCGTTCTATTGTCATATTTTTGAACTTTGTAGAACTTCTCTTGTCGGACGCATTCGCCTCCAATTTGTTGGACAGCAATAAACAATAAAAACACAGTGCAAATAAACTGACACATTTTGTTGTGAATATTTAAGTATTTTAAAGGAGCACAGATCACACAAGACTGAAGAAACTGAGTTGCTACCTGTTGAATTTATAGTCAGCTTTCAGCTTGCTTTTATGTATAGTACATATATAAATTCTATATAATACATAATATCTTAATATTTTTCCAAGAAACACAAATTCTTGGAAACAATAAGGTACGGACGATTTTTATTTATATTTATTCCATAATCTGTCTTAAAACCATTTAAATATATATATTCTTTAATGATAATGACTCGCACGCTTTTTTGTCAGGTCAACTCGTGTTTCTTATCAAATTCCCGTTGAAGATCAAGCCAATGTCCGGTTCTAAAGACTTCGCTCAAGGTTGCTTCCCCAAGTGGCGCCACGCATAATATTTGTCCAGCCCTGAGCATCAACATCGTCATTCTACCAATGTCAAATTTACTTGTATTATCAAATGCTTCGTTCTTAGAATGGCAAAATAGATTTCTTAAGGTTCTAAAGAATTTCCCAAAGTCGAACGACGCATAATGTTTATCCAGTTTCCGCACATCTTCACACTGTAATTAAATTTTTTCAAATTTATATGTAAGTTTTACAAAGAATTCTTCGTCGGCTTCGTCCTGCAAAGAATGGGTTACAAAGTTCTCTTAGCCAGAGTTTGACCGATAAACCTAACAAGAAGAAGAACACCAGACAGTATATTTATTCTTGATTAGCATTCACTTATTCAATTTGCGATCTGTGACGCAGATGATTTATTTATTTATAACAATCTTTGCTCCAGGGTAACTGCTAGTCGAGCACTCTTAATTGTCATTATTACGTTTCTTATCAGGTATTTGTTTAACGAAGCTTAGTTGCTAGCTCACATCAGTATACAGATCATCAGTATATAGGAAAGTCTGGGAAGCGATAAGAGCTATTTGTTGTTGGAAGAGATGTCATATTTCAGTTAATCTTCTTCAGTTCGTCAGTCATTCAGTAATTTCAGCCAATCAGTCAGTCAGTCATTTAGTTAGTCAGTCAGTTATTCAGGAAGTCAATCACTCAGTAAGTTAGTCAATTAGTCAGTCAGTTTATCTTTTGTTGCATATTTTGCGGATCCCCTTTTTGAGCACAAAAAACCTGCTATCAACCAATAATTGTCGCTTCAACTAAATAATCCATAAATAGCACAAAAAACCTCTGTCTATTGTTAAAATTTAATTAAGATCGAATGAGAAACTCCAAAGTTGTGGTCGAAAATATATTTTCATTTGGATCTTATTGCTGCATATTCTGTATGCATAAATAGGCGAGCGCATGAGTGAGACAGAGATGGCATGATAATCGACGCTAGCGTCAATATACTTGTATGTATTCTGCAGAGCACCGAAAACTACTATTTCGTTTACATGTTTATGTCTGTATGTATGTATGTATATTTACGTATTTGTAGCCAGCCAGTTCGGGTCAGTTCCGCTTTTGAGTAAAAATAATCTGTAAGAAATGCACTTTCAGAACTCAACATTTGAGTGTAAATCGATTTAAATGGAAATGGAAACTCGACTACAGCATTCTTACTTGTTAAAAAGTCAATTTATTGCTCTAAATGGTCTAAATGTACTATTAAAAATTTGAAATAAGATGACATCAAACTTGATTCAAAATTATTTAATCTGGAATAAATGAATTCAAAATAATTTTTAATATACAACTTCTATAGACTATAGGTAAGAGGATCTGATAGATTATCAAATTTCTTTGCTGGTTCTTCAAATAGTTTTATTGGGCTGAGTTTGACTAAATATCAAACAAAAAGAAGATCCCCATATAGTATATACATATTTTATAAGTTAGCATGCATCTAAGTCGTCTGTGTTTTATTTTATGAAAAGTATTGCTAAAGGTTAACTCCGAGTCGAGCCTTCTTACTTGTTGTTATTGTCATGTACTGAATACACTCCGACGCGCGAGTGATAAGGAATACATAATATATATAGGGACTTCCATTATAATGTAGCTACATTTATAAGTGAATTGAGAATTAATTATTATTGCATTCCACAAAGTCTTCAAGCGAGTAATTAACAATGTTAAGAATATATTTTGAATAAGACAATTTATTGCAATGCGTATCTGGTCTGAATATACTATTAAAAACAAGAGAGAATAATGCAGTCGGACGTAACCGACAGTGAAATACTATTATACCATAATTTGTGTGCAGTCAAGAAATACTGTCCAAGTTTTCCTTTTTTAATAGGAACACATCTTCCTACCCAGTTTGGTAACTAATTAACTTAAATTGCGGGAGGTACAGGCATTTATCGTTTTTTGTGGGCGGGAGTGGGCGTGGTCCAAAATTGTTCATTCCACATTTATAAAGGGTGTTCCTAGCAATATACCTTTAAAATTTTGTGACTTAAGTTTTCAAATTGCGTGAGATATATGGGCTTATCGATTTACACGAACAGGTGTATCGGTTTAGGTAGGTGGAGTGGGCGTGGCCATCCAATTTTTTATCGACCATTGGGGGATTTACCAGTAACATATTTTCAAAATTTTTGCGACTTTAGCTTGCAAATTACGGCAGATATTCGCATTTTAAATTTCTAGGGACGAAGTTCCTGGGGGCGGCGATTGTGGGCGTGTTGCAAAAATGTATAGGCCAATCCTTGGAGGAGGTTACCAGCAAATTACGTTCCAAGTTTGGTTACTCTATCTTTAAAATTTTCGGAGATTTACGGAGTTATCGATTTACCCTTTCCGCAATATCGGCATTGTCGATTATGGGCGCAGGTGTGGGCGTGGCAACACAAATTTGTTATCGGTTCTTAAAGGCGACTACCAGTAATATACCTACAAAATTTGACGTTCCCTACTCAAAAACTGCGGAAGATATAGCCAGTTAAAAATTTTTTGGACGGAGGTGATGGGGGCGTCGGAGGTGGGCGTGGCACATGCCGATCTTTCAAGGACCTCGCCAACAACCTACCAACCAAAATTGGAGATAGTATCCATTAAATTGTGAGACATACCTTCGGTATCATAGTATAAAAATTAGAAATAAGATGACATCAAATTTTATTCATTATTATTTAATCTGGAATAAATGGATTCTATATAATTTTTAATATACAATTTTTAGAGCTATGTTAACTTTTGATATATCTTGCGCTGGAATCATTATCATCTTATTGTAGATTACACAAAAAATATATTCTCAAGGTATTCAGATACTATTTCAATCCCTTCTCGGCCTTATCATCATCTCAACACGTTTTAGTGAAGTATAGCCACTCGTGAAGTGTGCCCAAATAATGCCCTTGCCATAATCGGTTTCATTATACTTTCCCATCAGATTGCTGTGAAATATAAAAATATATTAAAATGACAATTGCTCACTAATAAAAACTGATTGCATATATTACCTGTGAAGGCATCGATTGTACCACCAACCGCCCGTAGATTCATTAGCACAATTGCCACTCCAGTTATCTTTGTCATTATCTCGTGAGCTGAACTTGTGACCCAAATGCTCTCGCAAAGAATCGCCCGCATCTCCAGAGTATTCTCCCAATGAGCTCAGTTTGTAAGCTTCATTTTCTCCATCGATTGCAAATCGATCATATTTTGCAAACGCATGTGTTCCGTTGGGGTGTTCCATGGTTATGAGTAATTCTTGATCTTCAGCTTTGGTCATGAAATGAAGTTTTTCGAGTCCAATGAAGAACTCGCCAGATGGATTGCCAAAGCCTTTTTTGTAGTCATTCCAGAACACATAGAAGTCGACACTTCCATCCTGACGCCTCAGCACAGTTGTCCAACCTCCTCCATGTTCCCCCTCATTGCAACTAACTAAAAACGGATCCAGACTAAAGCTGGGCACAACGATCTTCTGAATACCACTCCGACGATTCGCAGCCGGAACATTTTCACAGCTGCTGGGAAGTTTAATTAGCCCCACAATTTCATTCAGCAATTCGCTCTGCCTGCTCTGTTCACTCTCGAAATTATTAATTTTCTCATTCAAATCTTTAAGGTTTCCCATCACATCATTCTGCAATTTACCCATCTTCTCATTCACTAATTCGCTCTGCCTGCTCTGTTCAGATACGATTTTACTCTCCAAACTATTGAATTTCTCATTCATATCTTTAAGTTTTCCCATCACATCATTCAGCAACTCGCTTTGACGAATCTTTTCTGTTGTTGTTTCTTCTAGTTTCCCCATCAGCGCGCTGCGTAATTCCCTCTGACTAGACAGCTCTGATCTGTGAAGAAATCTTTGAAATCTTTTCGAAATACAATCAAAATTTCCAAGACAAACCTAATCTCCTCGAGGTGCGCCTGCTCAACTTTGCTGCATATATTCTTGATCTGCAGACTTATTTCTGTGTTGTTCGCATATTTAAGAACTAAATATGAAAGTTTCGCATCACTTTGAACATTTTCTCCTCCACTTTTTTGCACAGCAATAAATAATAAGAAAACAGTGCAAATAAACTGAAACATTTTGTTCTGATTATTTAAGTATTTGAAATTAGCACAGATCACACAAGACTGAAGAAACTGAGTTGCTCGCTGTTGAATTTATAGACAGCTTTCTGCTTGCTTCTAGTTATAGTGCATATATAAATACGATGATATAAATATAATATATAATATTTTAATATTTTTCCAAGAAACACAAATTGTTGGAAACAATGAAGTACCGACGATTTTTATACTATGATACCGAAGGTAAAGTAGTATATTAGGTTTGTGCAATGTCCGTCATGCTGTCCGTCCGTCTGTTCGTAAAGATAGAGACTTGAAACTTGGAACATATACTGGAAAGTACCCTCAAAAGTTAAAGTGTCAAGGTTTTGGTCCTATGTCCACCAGGGAGCTAGAAAACCGCTAAATTCCACATATCTCTAACAATTTAATTGATACAGTCACCAATTTTGGTAGGTAGGTTGTTGGCGAGGTCCTTGAAAGATCGGCATGTGCCACGCCCACCTCCGACGCCCCCATCACCTCCGTCCAAAAAATTTTTAACTGGCTATATCTTCCACAGTTTTTGAGTAGGGAACGTCAAATTTTGTAGGTATATTACTGGTAGTCGCCTTTAAGAACCGATAACAAATTTGTGTTGCCACGCCCACACCTGCGCCCATAATCGACAATGCCGATATTGCGGAAAGGGTAAATCGATAATTCCGTAAATCTCCGAAAATTTTAAAGATAGAGTAACCAAACTTGGAACGTAATTTGCTGGTAACCTCCTCCAAGGATTGGCCTATACATTTTTGCAACACGCCCACAATCGCCGCCCCCAGGAACTTCGTCCCTAGAAATTTAAAATGCGAATATCTGCCGTAATTTGCAAGCTAAAGTCGCAAAAATTTTGAAAATATGTTACTGGTAAATCCCCCAATGGTCGATAAAAAATTGGATGGCCACGCCCACTCCACCTACCTAAGCCGATACACCTGTTCGTGTAAATCGATAAGCCCATATATCTCACGCAATTTGAAAACTTAAGTCACAAAATTTTAAAGGTATATTGCTAGGAACACCCTTTATAAATGTGGAATAAACAATTTTGGACCACGCCCACTCCCGCCCACAAAAAACGATAAATGCCTGTACCTCCCGCAATTTAAGTTAATTAGTTACCAAACTGGGTAGGAAGATGTATTCCTATTCAAAAAGGCAAGCTTGGACAGTATTTCTTGACTGCACACAAATTATGGTATAATAGTATTTCGCTGTCGGTTATGTCCGACTGCAACGTTCTCTCTCGTTTTAATTGCACAGTTTAACTCTAATCTCTCATTTGAAGTACTTCTTATCAAACTTTTATGCTCAGTGTGAATCAGACTTAAGCGCATACATCAAAATTCATATGACGCATGGAATAGGAATGATATCATTTTATTAGGGATATGCCGGAAGGCATACAAAAATAGCGATTATTGCGGATTATGGATACCAAGAGTTCAGCTCCCTCAGGCACATTGGGGCAAATCTAATGAAATGGGTGAGTGAAACTTTTAAATATTTTTATAATAAATAAAATGAGCAAAAACTTAAATAAAGCCAGATAAATCTACGAAGGGAAAGCTGTCCGTCTAGCATTATATAAGCCCGGTTGACCGCAGACCAATTCAGGAATACATAAATGGGGCCTATAATTATGTATGCATGTATATGTGGGCGACACTTATTGTGTCCTTTTGGTCAAGGGTCATGTGGCATGCGGCCAAATGTTTTCATAAGCGTAGCAAACATTTTCACAAGCCCAATTAGTTGACAATCCCTCCATTTCCAACTGACCGCTGACCACACAAGTGCCGAGAGTTGTTGTTGTTGTTGCAAGGACACTCAGCTCAAGACCGAGCAGCCTTTTGGCCAACTTCCGCCTCGGCATACGTATGTATGTATGTGTGTGTTTGTGTGTGTGCGTGTGTGTGTGTAGTTCTATGTGCAACGCACTTCCTACTGAGTTCGAAAAATTAATAAAAACGCAAAAACTTTATTCTTCGTTCTTTCTTTTAGCAGTTTTTCTGGTTTTGTTTTTGTCGTTTTGTCAACTTGCCACGTGTGCAACAAACATAGTTGCGAACAAAAGTGAAAAAGCCAAAAGCAATAAAGTTTTCAATTGTTTCGCTTGCACTCTATTCTCAATCTACTCTTTTCCAAATGGAAAATATTTCATCGCATGCCGTTGACTATTTATTTTAAGTTAAAGAGTTAGAAATAGTAATGAATTCAATTCGAAAAAATAAAATACATTTTAATTCTTTTAAACTAAATTCCTTTTGGATTACTTTCAATATACAATTATAAACCAAATTATATATTTTTATAAATAAATAGATTTGTATAAATCATAATCAAACTTATGTTTTACTTTTAATAGCAAATGTAAATCAACATTTATTACTTTTTTTTTATTTCTGCAAATCATAAAACCACACTTTATAAATTATACAAATTTAAAATATATTTATTTAAATATTTGTTGCATTCAATTTAAATCTACTGGAAAGGTCCAAAAGCTGACATCTGTTTGGTCTCTAAAATCCATACGACTAATTTATTTATTGCTAGTCTATTTAGGCATGATTTGAATATCTGTCCTCATTTAAATTGCATATTGCATGGATCTCCTAAGAAATCCAATCAGAAATCAAAGATTGGGTTTTCATGTTGTCAGGAGCAGGGAAAGAATCCCCTTAGTGACCCAAGAAGCCATTTTTCTGTCTCTCTGCTTATTTTGACCACTTCTGATTTTACTGCATTTGAGACAGCGATATTCATCGCATGGCTTTGATAAGCATATCTTTGTTTGATATCGGAGATATCGGATATGTCTGTAAGCGAGAAAGATCCCTAAATTTATAGACTCCTCCCACCAAGAGTTGAATCTTGACAGATGAAGCAACGACTCGTCCTTCTCAACTCTTCAGTTTCTGAGAGCTGTCTGCTAGCAGACAGAGTATTGTTTAGTCGGCTATGCCCAACAGCATTATTTGCTATTACTACATATTTTATTTTTGCCTCCTTTCCGTAGTCGTGTTGGCTTCCAAGTTTTTTAACTGGTGCTGACTTTAAGTGCAATTCAGTGCCGGGGCACAAGCTAAAAAATGCAAAAAAACTTTTACCCCACTTGTAGCTAACTTTCTTCATCTTCTTCTAGTTGTTGGCTTAAGTGTTGTTGTTGTTGTTGCTTTTTTCTTTTTTCTTTTTTTTTTCTTTGGTTGCTGCCACATTTTGTTTTGTAGTTTTGCAGTTTAAAAACGCATTGCCAAATGTGTCACAGCAAATGTGGTTGTTGTTCCTATTGTTGTTGTTGCTGTTGTTGTTGGTGGGTTTAGTGTAGGGTGGGGGTAAAGAGGGTATTACTATTCGGTATGCGATTGCTTTGTCCTCTGCATTGCACATTTTGCACTTGACATGAAACAAAAGGCATCGTCGATGTGCACCAAGTCCTATAAAATTGTGCAGAAACCACCCGCCCTCCCCCGCTACCATCCCCTGCCCAGGTGGGCAGGCAAAAAGTGGGTTAAGTATTTTAATGGTGACATTCAGGCTTTTGAATTGCTTTTGGGCAAGTCAAAAGAAAAGTTTTACATAAAAACACACTATTATACTACTTAAAGAGTATTTTTTTTTATTTTTTTTTTTTTGTTCATCAAAGACTAACTGAAACTTGGTCTGGCAAATCTTTTGTCTTTGTTAAAATATTTGTGCACTTTTGTGCAACGCCAAAAGGACCATTGCTATGAATAGAGAGACCTGAACATTTAGTTTCTCCAGGACATCATTTAATCTCAAAATAAGCCAGCATTCTCCTGTTAAACAAGATAAACTTGGTATTATTCAATCGATCAATCAGTAATTTTAATACTTTAAAATCTAACGAACTTTTCAAATCTCAAATAGCTATTTCTGGAGTGGTACATAACAGCTTTAAATTATTTGGGACTTTATTGTTTATAAAATCTATAAAGATTAATTTATTAAATGACTAGGCAAATTTAGAATTCAGCAGTTCACCTTCATTCTGTAAGAGTATTTAAGATTCGTAGCGAAGTTAAATTTCCTATCGAGTTAGTTTCCCGCACATATGTTTTGTGTTTTTGTGTTTAAAATGTTTTGCAATTTGTTAAATTTTATTTGGCTTTTGTGTATGTTTTTTTTTGTTTTTCGTTAGTTTCCAGTTGAGCGAGAGTTGCGCAATGAAAAGCGAATAATTAAACAATTGCACTCTTAATGCATTACAATTAATTTTGCCAGCGACCGCACATTTTTCATTTTCAATTCATTATTCTAAAAAGAGCACTCGAATTACAACAACTACCAAAAAAACCAAAAAAAAAAAAAAACAATAAACAGGAGCAAAAACAGCCAACTGCAATTTTGGAAATTTATGTTAAGCGCGTTTATTTAGTGGTTGCAATATTGTTATATATAAAATTACTGAAGTTGAAGTGCATTTTAATTAATATTGTTTAAATTGCGCTTTTTAGTTAAGCTTTAGTGTTGTTCCTTTCAGAGTTACAACTGGAAGTGGATGCCAGGTTTGTTACTAAAGAGACTCCGAGCAAATCCGAGGGATCGTTCAATTTTGTTGAGGGAAGAAAATGCAATGATGAATAATTTCTTTTTCTATATAGTGAATCCATTAAAAATGGGAAAAAGGATGGTGGTTAAAGTATGTGATAGGCATAAGGAAGCATCTTTGACGCTATATTATATATGTTCCTGATTAGCCGAGTTGATTTAGCAATATAAGTTAAGATCTCAGAGACTACAAAAATAGGCTTCAAGTTTTCTCGTAACCAACCGAAAACAAGTTTATTTATTTTTATTGATAACTTTCGACATATCTCACAGATATCGATTTGATAAATAATGATATAGGCTACCTCTTATTAATATTTAATATACCCAGAAATAAGATTGATGGTGTTTTTGTTAGATGGTGCAGCAAAAAGGCTGGTCTATAATGAGTATAAAGTTTTTTTCTGGTATTCGGTTCCATAAGGGTACGATATGAACTAATAATATTGCTCCCCTGTCCGTTCCGCTATCGTTCCGCTACTGGTTCTTTCAAACGGAAAAGTAGCGTTTCCGTTTCCAGTTCCGCTTTGACACCCTTCTTTAAATTGTTTAGGAGTTGAGCGAAATCGTTATTTACTTCTCGTAAGAATGAGTTGATTTTTTTCATAAACCATATATATGTATGTATATATCTTAACTAGTTGCCAGCTTGGCAGCGGCAGCTGCAGCTGCAGCTTTTTGCCTAATGGTCCTTGCCCCTTGTTGAACATGCAAAAATTGATGACGCATGCGGCAACAAAAGGAGTTAGTGCGCAATGGCGTTGAAGGGGCGGGTGGCGAATGGAGATTGCAACGGTTACGCTATAATAAATCATCTGATGCAAGCTAACATCAAACTAACTACTTCTAAATCCGCAGCCTCCCCCCCGCACCACACTTCTCATGCAGGCAAATGAGTTTTTGATATTATCAAGAAGGGACGAAATGCATTGACAAGCAACAGTCGACCATCTAACAACCCCCACCCCCACCTCCTCTGTCTATCCACCACCCCCCATCCATGTTGCTTGCTTAGCCGCAGGATAAGAGACACACGCCCAAGCACTCCCCAGCAGCCTATAAAAAAATAAGAGTAGCGTTGTTAGTGGAATGGGGGGGATTGGCGAGGGTTGGGGGTAGATATTGTAGTCGTTTTTGGCTTTTGGCAATTTCCGTTGCATATTTGCAGGCGCCGCACAATTTATGAACATTATTATTATTATCATCGAAGCAAAAACCAGAAAAGCCAACGACACAAAAAAAAAAATCAGAATGCGAATTCGGAAATTTTCGCAATTTGTATGAAAATGTTTTGTCATTTGAAATTCTGGTCGCATTTTGGTTTTTTTTTTTTTTTTGAGAGAGTTTTCGATGTTTATATTTGCCGTAAAAGTCGAAATAATTTGCTATAATGCGCTGACTCCTAAACATTGCATTAAATATGCATTAAAATTGTCGTCTCAGCGAATGTCATATAATAAAATATTAAAATTGACTAAGGCATCGATTGAGTGATGGACGAACAGATGCCCTGTAAGATGGGGAATAGAAACAAGTATTAACTTAGAAATGTGCATACTCCCCCACTATTATACCCTCGCCGGCAATTTATTTTCCTACAGGGTATTCAAATGCATAAGACGTGCACATTGTTTGTCCATCTGCGAGAGCATTTTGGTTTTGGATTTGGTTTTAATGACATTTTGCCAAATGAATTCTTGGAAAAGTCGCTGGAAGCGTTTGATTTTAGCATCAGGATATTTGCCATTATATTCTACTCAATTAGTCAGCCGTGTTTCGATTTACAAATTCATTCAATTTGTTAGCAACTCGCCAAATTTGTTTGTTTCCAGCTCCTGGGATTTGTTTAAGCCGATTTAATTTATGGCTTTGGCTGTTGCTTAAACTTTAGCTTAATTTGTGAAGGACCGAATGTGTTTTATTCCACGGGTCGCATTTCTGTTCTGGTTCCGGAAAGAATTATGAATTGGCTCCAAATAACTCTGGATTTTAATATTGAAATAAATCTCATCGAGTAGATCATAGTACATTTGGTAGCCTTTAAAACTACACTTAAACAAACGCTTTGAAATGTTCTGCCACAAAACTATAGACACACGAATAAAAAGCAAGTTTTAACTATCACCCCCTACCACAAACCCTGAAAAGTTTCTTTCGTAAATCAGTTCATCCAATTAAATATTTAAAAGCAAATCGAACTGGTTCATTAGCAAACATTACAAGACCCGATGTTGCCCCAAAAATTCGTCAATTTGCCACATTTCGTTTATATGCAATAAATACTTGTTGGAAACTTTTACAACGCGACATGAAAATTAAGTTTAGCCACGCCCACAACATAACCAGCAGCCCCTTAATGGGCGCTTCCCTCTGTCTGTCTATCCGTCTGTCTGACTGTAACGGAAGCAAATAAAAATGCAGCTTAAACGCATGAAATCACACAAAGATACTTAAAATTGGAGCATTCAAGCGGCACGGAGTCTGTGGCAAGCACAGAATGTCCTTACAAAACACACACACACACGCATATGCATATAAAGCAACACAACAACTACCACCCTGTGGACAAAAACAAAACTCTACAGTTTATGACGCAGTAGGCCAAAACGTCCCGGCCTCATAAATATAAAAATTAGTTGCTGGTCAGTTAGCAAGTGGGTGGCTAATGGCCAGGAGACGGGGCTGGTGGGGGGGGTGGAAGGGATACAGTTGACCGTTGATATCGTGTGGGCTCAGCTTAGTTCAGACGAGGACGCGTCGCTCTTTTGGCCTCGAAGGCTACGCTGGCCGCCCCACAATTAATTAATTAGTTCAGTTTGACAAAAATTGGTGGGGTCGCAAAAACCACTAACTGGATGGGCAGCTGAGAGGGAGAGAGGGGTAAGGAGGAGAGCTACTGGGGTTAGACTCCACGTGTGTGTTTATTTATTATAGCAACTGCTGTGTGGCACACTGTGTGTGTGTGTGTGGGTGACTCTAATTTAGTTGTAGTTTATGTATGGCTTTTTTTGTGTGGCATAGCAAAAGAGCGAAAGTGTTCTCAAGTCACTCTTGAAAACAAATGTTTGTGGTCTGCAGCTAATTCAAGGGCAAAGATCAGCTCAATAGAAGTGAGCGCGACTAATGTGGATGGTGTGTGGTGTGTGTTCTGTGTGTGAGAGTGGGAGATAAGTTATATGTCCGCTCTACATCACATGCAAGTGTACTCGTGCTGAGAGTGAACTGTTGTGGATGCTATGAGAGTTGCAGATGATTTAGGATCCACTGCAGCAAATGCACTTGCTTGGCTTTTGTGTTATTAGTTGTGTATTCTGTTTGCAGTTCAGCAGACTTAGCTTGTGCGCGTCTAAGTTGTGGATCGCTTGCTACTTCGAGCATTGAAATGTGATCCACATTTGTCATCTATTGAGAAAGGCAGCAGCAAAGAGAAATGCGAATGCTGCGAGAGCTTAAGAGAATATAAACAAAGAGTATAAATAATGCGAGGTCATTTAGAGCCCACATCCAAAATGGCATTGCTTCTAGCAGAGTGTGGAACATAACTTAGTGTCCACTTTATGGACAATTGCAAAGCGAATTTTAAAGCAAATGGCAATTTCCAAGAGAGTAGGAAACATTTTAATAAATATTTAGCATCATTTTGTAAACTTTGTATTTAAAAATGCTCAAAAAATATGCAACAAACTTAAGCAAACCTAAGTGAAATATAAATTTAGTTCCAGTCCTGTTTTTAATTACTTCTTTAACGCAAAGCCCTTCAAGGGGTGAAAAGCTTGCCGATGTTTGGATCTGTCCAAGCTGACACTAACAAGCTGCGTTTTGACCAACTACTCGGACATTGATAGCCTTAACATTGCCTTATTAAAATGGATTTATTTTTAATGAGTTCAGGGGCTGGGCGAAACTTAATGAGCCTGGCAAAACAAACCGCCCAGCCATGAAAGATACGAGAGGGGGAGGAGGAGGGCGGTGATTGAGGAAAATCTTTCACGTGTGTGGAAAATAAATCATCATTGTCCAAATACAAATACAAACACAACTGCAATTTTCTTTAACTCCTGCGCAGTGGCTTAAATCCTGACAAATGAGCGAAAATCTCACTCCGAGAACATAAGATATTAACGTGTATTAACTACTTGCCCCTCCCTCTGTAAATGCATTAAGACCATATATATATATATATACACAACAATGCGATCCTTTGGCTGCTGCTGCTGCACTGACGCCAAATTTGCTGCTTCATTTATAAGGCTTACAGCACCGCCCTTGCCACAACAGTAGTCATAGCGAAATTAAGCATGAGTATCAACTATGGGCATCATCGTAGCCCAAAGCCAACCCCCAGGCGTATTATTCTAGCCAAGGGTAGAATTCTTGCTGACTTCTTTTTCGCCACAGCTCTGACTTCCTTTTGTTCGAGAACACGAATTATGCATTAGTTTCAACTTGTAGTGCATGATTAGATGTATTTTTCTGTTGCCTCCCCTCCCCAACAAATGTGCTGAGGGCTGCAGCTGACCCAATAAAAATATAAAGGTTGCTGACACGGCTTAGGAATTACGTATATAGTAAATAATATATATGTGTATATAGATGTGGTGGATTCAACGAATATCTATTTGGGATAAGTAGTTCGTAGCCTTTAATATTCAATTTTAATAACAAATATGGTTAATTGAAAAAAAGGGAGTTCGATTAGAATTTACCTATGAATATAGACTGCATATCGCTTTTCTAGATTTAAGTGCAATCCATCTCCAAAATCGGTTTATATTTGACAATGGGATATTTTTGATATTTCTAATTAGATATCTAAAGAAAAAAAAACGTTCTTCAAATTTTACTGCAGTATTCTGGAGATTAAACCATTAGCAGTTTAAATATATATTTTTATATTTGAAATGTTTCTCTAACCACCATTTGCTGGACTAAAATAATAAATATCAATCATAATAGATTTTAATTTGCTGCATCATGGTATACTGATGGATATACACCCTTGTGTACCTTCTAACTAACTTTGTCAAACTGTCAAACAATTCATGTTCAAGCAGACTGGCAACATTTTCTTTAACATTCTTTGCTTTTTTTTCTTTTTTTTTTTTGAGACAAGGCGTAGACAACCCCCAAAAAGGCAGCAACGGCAAGAACAAAAAGAATACTGCTTTCCAGTTAGCTGACTTTTAATAAATATAAAGCGTTAATTTGCTGCATAATTGCGCTGTGCCACACCCACCCACTCGGTTGCTTGCCACGTAGGTCCTTCATGTCGCTCGCAGCTCGTTTTGGCTTCTAGTTAAGTAGCACAGCCTCCCACCACTATAACACGCCCCCCCCCTCCCCCCTTCCCCTAAAACACCACACCCTTGGCTCGAAGTAGACAGGCAACCGTCAATGGGCTGCGGCGCCTCCCCATTTTCATGTCTTCAATGACAGTTATTTCATTTTTCTTGTTGATGTTTTTTCCCTGCACTCATTAAATCAAGTTAAAAAGGCATAGAGCAGCCTGATGTTGTTGTTGTTGTTGCTGCTGTTGCTGCTGTTGTTGTTCTTTCCGTTGTTAGCCAAGCTGTTGAAGTTGTCCTGGATGTGCTCCTGGTTTTTAACTCAACATTGTTGTTGCTGTTGTTGCTGTTTTCTTCGCCTTGTTCTTGCGGCAATGTCGAAGACAGCGCACAACATTTTCAAAAACCATTTTACACACAACATGTTAAAGCATAATACACATGGAATAAGGACATAAAATCCAGGAGATCCTTGTATACATGACTTGGCTTTAAATATTTTAATAACGTTTCCACTCAGAGTTGCTTGCAGCCGTAGCATGAAAAGGTTAACTCGAAAGAGTGACAGCTCTTTAATAAATTTCAATTCCACATCCAACTAATTGGACAACTTTATTTCTATATATGTATTTATGCTTTAACAAAATGCTGAAACGGTGAGTCATGCTGAAGGGTAGTTTACAAACTACATTTTTAGAGGGTTAAATTATATTAATAGATAAGAGAGGTAATTTTCTTTAGACTTCTCGGAAAAGATTATATTTACTTGTCTATAACGATTAAAATATTGAAAATATAGTGATAAGGAATGAAAGTTAAACAAAAATATGTATTGGTTATCTAGAAATTTAGTTTAGGTACTCAAAATTTACATTTATTTGTTTTGCTTATGACTCAAGCATTGAAAATGCAACAAAAGAGAGAAAAAACACAAGTTTCATTAGTTATTTCTGATGTACTGAGATATATTATACAATATATAAATATATTTGTTATCTTATGTTAATTTTTAACAATCCTTTTATGGAATCGAAATCAACAGTCTCCGTTGGATAAACAAACACTTTCCGTTGTTTCCATTTCCGTATATTTTTACATAAGAAGTTATCTTAAACACTTTTCGATATGCACAGGTTTCTCTTTAGGTTTTAGTTTAGGACAATATTGTTTACGATATAACACAACCATCATCGAGGACACAGCAGGCGGTTAGCGCCAGGCAACATGCCACATCAGCCTCCGACGGACCGTTATTCTGCTCCACATAGACCGTTTGGGGCTGGGTGACGATGACAGGTTCACAAATGACGGGCTGGGGAGGAATTACTTCAATCACCTCGACGGGTGGTGGATAGAACGGATCGATGTACGGATCGATGTACGGGTCGACGTAGTCCACTTGATAGCCAGCGTTGTACATGATCCTTAACCGGGCAAACTAACTAACTAAATGCACTGACTAAATATTTATTGCTGTACGCGGCAATAACTTGTTTTGCACTAAATTAACGATTCACCGCAAGGTTGCTTCAAATAAGTTGTCGCTGTTATTTTGTTTATCTACATATATGTATATATCTAAAGCCTTGGCATTTGATCAATGAGCTATGATAATGAAACAGTGTGTGTAAATGACCAAAAATATTCGATGCGTCCAAAGGCACAGTGGAGCAGACTCGTTGAAAATTTGAATACTTATTCAGTTTTATATATCTAAATATGCATTTGATTTTCTTTTGTATTTTGTATGTTTTGATGCTTGATATTTGCTCAAGTTGATGACTAACATATTTGTGAGTACATCTTAATATTTTTGCACCTTATCAGCTCTTTGACTATTTTAACCATATAATTTATTATTATTATCTGTCTGTACAGAAGTATGCAATAGCTGGAAAAAGCAAGGCATGGGAATTGTATAAGAAACACAGATTTTGCTAACGCATAACATAAACATAGCATTGTAAGCAATTATATGTATGTTTACTTTACTTCAATGATATGTCAATTTAATTACTCTGGTTCCACTGTGCGGCGTCTGGCTATGCAACAGTGCGAATGAGTAATATTGTTTGGGCCTTAGATAAACAGCAAAGCAAAAGAAAAGTACACACAAATTATGGTGAATGGGTTACACACAACTGCCCAATCCTCCCCCCCCCCCCCCCCTCCCATCACTCTCACTCCCACACACTTGAACATATAAAACCCTTGTCAAAACTTTGGCTCTGCGGTTGCAGTACACTGAGACAGAGAGAGAGAGAGAAAGAACAAAGAGAGAGCGAGAGCGAGAATGTGAAAAGTCACATAAAATGTTTTATCAAAACGGCAGCAGCAGGCGGTACTTTTTGACACATTTTCGGTTTTATTGGCAAAATTTTGAGAAATACACATATAAATAATAACTGGAAATGTGAACTAAGTTTTTTCGTTGGCTGTTTAGAATCGTAAAACTACAAATTGTTGCGGCTTTTCACTGTATTATTAAATTTGGCGAGGCAACAAAAACAAAAATGGAACATTGGAGATTTATGCAAGACAATATGTTGCCCCAGACCAAAAACCACAGGCCAAAAGCATTATTTATAACAAATCGTAAAATTTTATTGCACGATAAATGTGTGTGTTGTTAGTGTGTGTGTGTGTGTGTGTGTGTGTGTGTGTCACAAAAACCAAACTTAATTTAACGTAAAGCATTAAAGGATTTGCAGCGCCTTTGGTTTGAAGTTTGATGTTGTTGTTGTAGTTGTTATTTGTCGTTATTTTGCTACATTATCGTGCAACAGCAACAACAATCGCCGCAAGAGAAGCAACAGGGACAGCAGGGTATACAGCAACAGCCCTTATCCTTGGGCGCCGCTGGCTGTTGCACAATCACCGTTGTTGGTCCTGTGGGTGGTGGCACATTTATCACCTCAACACGTGTGCGATTATCCATTATTGTAGTTTTTAGTTGAAAGTTTCTTTATTTCGATCGGTCTGCGAGCCGCGACTAGAGGCACGTTCAAAGAGCCGCACAATACTACACTTAATGCCAGATCGGACTATTATAGCTTTACCAGTCTGCTGGGAAATCGTCTTATCTGTATATAAAACACTATCACTCTCTTATCTCGCTGTCCTTCTCTTTCTCGCTTGGACAAGAAGAGCCATGTTATCTGCAACACAGTTGTTTGGTAATTTATATAGCTTTTATATCTGGCAAAAAATTTTTAAAAATTATATATAAGACATATATACTGTATATATCAGATTCATTATGCATATTCGTTATTTGATTTTAGCAAAGTTAACCTTTGTAAGATATTTAATAAACAAACAAAAAATTGTATTAAAAAATTGTGCATAAATATCAAAAAGTTATTTATACTAAGTAAAAAATATATACAAAAATTTTAAATGAGTTTCGAACTGGATTTAAGCGAGTTGCGTAAGTTACAAAAACCAGTTTGGCCTCTTAAATTGAATTCAATTGAAATCTTATTATTTTTTTTATGGGGGCACGTTTCGTTTCAATTGTAGATTCGCTTATCTTGTTAGTAAATATTAGTTAACCTTTTCATTTAGCAATCTCAACAAACAAACAAAGAATGTCACTGATTAGTCAAAGTTGGTTCTTATGAAAAGTTCCCCACCCAATCTTTGATCATGTAATCAATATACAAATCGGAATGAGTCATTTCAAAGTTACCACCAATGCCAGCATTGAGGGTAGCGCTTATTATATTATATGTGTTATCTAATCTGGCTATCAGAAAGTTATCAAAACTAAAAATATAATTACACAATTTACATGCACAGCATTCTATATATACAATCTATATATACATGTTGTAGTCATGGGGATATCATATTGCCAGATCTCAATTAAGAACTTCAGGGTGGATGGGGCATAAAGTTGTTAAGGGAGCTTGCCCCCAATGAAATTAATAAAAATATATTTTTGAGCGCGCAATGGTGATGATAATTAGTGTACGTGATTCTATTTACTTAATGCAGCAGAGGCAGCAACAGCAGCAGAGGCAGCAACAGCAGCAGCAGCAGCAGCAGCAGCAGCTTCCCCAAAATATAAAAGGGGTGCTTTGCAGCATTGATGTTGATGTTGTGCTCCTGCGAGTGTGTGTGTGTGTGTGTAATATGATATGCGCGTAAAAAATATAGTACGTGTGTGCGTGACAATGGCAACAACGTGCGATGACAGGACCTGAGACTTCGAACTGCAAAACAGAGTTCGGCAGGGGGGGAGAGTCCCTTTCTCTGTCGGGTGTCAAAAATAAAACAACGCCTGCTCGGAATTTTAAAATAAGCAAATGAGTTTGTGCCTGAAGTAAGTCAGAAGCAGCAGCAACAACCAACCAACAAACAACAACCCATAAATATTTATAAACTTTGGCCTGTCATATAAATACAGGGTCATTAGTTGCTTGCACACCTTTACGCTGGGGACACCCCTCAGACACCCTTTGCTCTTCCTCTCTCTCTCTCTCTCTCTCTCTCTCTCTCTGCCCCGGGACAATAAAATCCAACTAGGCGGTCATTTAAATGTTTATGGCTAAACACGACACTGACAGCAGCTCGATTGGGGCTTATTTGTTCTACTATGCCACAGAGAAATGCAAAATGCTTCAGTTGTTGTAAATGTCATTGCAAGGATTAAATATTGGCAAAGTTGTCGGAAGTTTTACTTGTTTTTCTTAATGGGAACGCGTTAAGAGCAGCACTTGTCAGGTGGCTTATAACACTTTTAGAGAGAGACTTATGCCAACTAGTTTTATGGCCAGCCATATGAGATGTGTATTTTAAAATTAAATACACATTTTCTATAAAAAGAATTGCAATAAAAATGGGACTATTTTCTGATATGCAGTAAATTTGTAACAGATTAAAATAGTTATATTTTTTTTAAAGATAAGTTTTATAGTACTTAAATTTGTATTTATTATTATGGTATATGGCATTATTTAGAAGTGCTGGTTTTTGAGACTCGGCTAAACTTAGGAGTTATGAATTTGAAAAATTTTTTTTGCAATTTTTCTGGAATAGAATTTTAGAGTAGAAATGGATTTATTTGTAGGATTGCTCTTGGGGTCAAACCACGAACAAAAAGCCATTGTTTTTGAAAATCCGATCACTTTTGACCAAGTTATGGCTTTAAACAATTTGGAATTGTCCTCGAAAAGGTTTTCTTTAGCTCTAAATTCAAACATTATTTTCTAATATAAATACATCTTTTTATTAATCTACAGGTCAAATCATGGCTTGACTCTTAACAAATTTTCTGGTCGTGCAACGATTTCAATTGTTATTGGTGAAAAGCCAAGATCAAATTGGAAAAACTTGCAGCACTTTATTACGCAGCCCTAAGTAGCTAAGGACTGGAAAGGCATTTCCCGACGAGGCACACACTTATTTATAATTTGAGGATGGCGCGAGCCACGCCCAACTGACTATGCGAATGAAACATATAAAAATGATAAAGCAAAATGGCGAAAAGTGGCAGTAAAAAATAAAATGCGCTGCCGCAAAAGTGCCATTTGTGGCATAAACACATGCGCGCCAAAAGTTTGATAAGACAAAAGGCGACAGCAAATGTTTGGTTGGTGGGTGGCAAGGTGGCAAGGTGGCAAACAGGTGAGCTGTACGGGGCCAGGTAGGCCAAAACAAGTTTGCCAAGTGTGGCGCCACACACAAGGACACACAAAAAAAAAACAACAAAAATACACAACAACGGCAAACGTGGCAATGTCCCAAGGATGAACTTCAGCTTCAGTCGTTGGGACCACAATGTGCCACTAAATGCTGCCACTAAATGTGTGCCAAGTATTATTGCAGCTGCCTATCTGTAAATATATATATACATATATATATATGTGTATGTGTGTGTGTGTTTGTGTGTGTCGCATATTCTTAGGCAGCTGCCTGGAGTCCTTTGGGCTGCCTTCTTTTGCTCGCGCATAAAATTAGCACAATAAAAACCCATAAATGCGGCACAAAAACATGAAAATCCACTTGTTATAATTTAATCGAGTTGATAGAATTTTTACGACACAGCTTTTCCAGGTAAATTTTCTTCTCCAAATGTACACATGTACGTGTGTGTGTGTGTTTGTATTTTTGCTTAGAGGCAACGCTTAAAATGTAGGTTAAAATAAAAGCTGTTATCACACGAGACCAATTTACGGTCGGCCACAAAGATAGCGCAGCTATAAACTAAAAATCTGACAAAAGTGGTAAGAAAAAATAACTAAATAAATTAGCCACAACACGGAAATGATGTAAGCCATAAAATTCTACTAAGCCTTTTGAGAAGTGCTGCACTTATTTGCCTGATAAGCTTTCAAATACTTGAAATTTTCTTTTTTTTGTAAATACCTATAAAAATGTAAAATATTGTTTTTCTCCTCTATTAAAAAACACAAAAATAATTTAATTATTTGAGTGTATCTCGGCTAACTCATAACATTAATTGGCTCATAATCTTCATCGTTTTGAGTGCCCGATGTGGATATGGATGCTTTGCTGGATCGCTGACTGGCTATCGAGCTGATTTTCCTATTGAACTCATCCTCGGTGCACAGCAGACACGCATCGATGAACTTCGCTAGAGTTGGCGACTTCAGCTGACTGGCAATGGGAGCTGCTTCCTCCAGTGCCTCCTTGGTGCGTTCCACTTTATGTTGCAACGTGTTTGCCTTGACAATTTGCACAACGCTCAGGAAACGCCAAATAAAACTGTTGCAGTTTTGACTTTCTACATTAAATTGAACAAATCAAATTGGTTACAAATTATAAAAATTGTTTACAAATTGTTGTCAAACCTTTGATGGCTTTGCGTGCATTAAAACAACATTCATCGTAGTGCAACTGCAACAATTGAACGCTCGCAATTTCATGCAACAGATAGCATTTCTCAATCGAGTATTTGGCAAAACGCATGCGTTTCTCCAGTCGCGAAATCGCTTTTCTAAACGATATCAAATCAAATCAAATGTGCCACATTTGCAATTCGAATTAAAAAATTACCGACTCTTCATGCCTTCTGCATCATCGTCGCCTTCTTGGTATGTGGCACGATTGCCGAACACAAATGACACAATATCCTTAATCTTTTCCTCCGGCAGCAGCAACAATCGCCGCATCGCCTTCGGCCCAGGTCTGAGGTACTTCGGCACACGATACTGTTCACATAGGGCCAGTGCCATAGTATTGTACACCTCATTGATGAACTCAAATTTCCAGCACATGACCCGATTCGTCTTCTTCACATAGTAGTCACCCATGATCTTTTCAACATACTGCGAGAGATTCTACAAACGGGAGAATTGTCAACAACTAATTCAATAAGATCATATTGCATATGTATACCGGGATATCCTTGGCCTGGCGCAGCTTTCGAATATACCTCAGATCCGCAATCATATTACGATGTGTCTGATACTGTATGCGGAATAGATAAGCTTCTCGGTTCTTCTCCAAAATCTTCTTATTGGGATACTTCAAGAAGCTGACATAGTAAAGCGGACTGCGACATTGCAACATTTTCTGCAATTAAATATATACGATTTAATATCTGCTATATAGGTGTATAGACACTATAATTGATACCGACTATAAACTGTCTGACAATCTCGTATTGCTTGACAGATAGTGTTTTCAGGAACGATTTCGAACGTTCGCATTGATTCAGCAGCAAACTGGGATTCTTCATCAACTTCTTCATGAATAGAACATCTATCCACGAATCATTCAGATACGTCTGATGTAAAACATTAAAGGCACGTGCTCTACGCGATTTTTCCAGTGGTGACAAAAACTCTTCCTAAATAAAATTTCTAATTTAAGCTAGTTAAATTTGGGTTGTGATAGAAGAGGCGTACCTCCACTTCTGGTATGCTGAGTATATCGCATTTCTCCTGATCTCTCAATATCTTCCACTTGGGACGTTCATCGATAAATTCTTTAGCTTTGTTTATCTCTCGCACTCGTTGAATCAGTTTCAGGTTCTTCAAGAAGAACAACGACATCGACTTGCCCGTGACATCTCTGATGACATCACTTGCCTAATTGTAAGACTTATTCAATATAGATCTTTAGATATATCCGATATCTTTCCGATTAGCTTACCACAATTTCGCGCGTTTCAAAGTTACTGGCCCTAACCCCAATGAATTTACGCATATTGTCATGGACCTCAACTAAACTAGACTCAAACTGGTTCAACTCAAAGAGTGCATCGCATATTTGCATATTAATGGGGCAATTGGGACCCCGTTGGGCCAGTGACATTTCTAAGATATCAACAACATAACATATGATGACAATTGATGTATGACAAACTCACTATCTGCGTTACGTGCATCCCGCAGGGCCTGTTCGATTCTGGCCGCTTTGCGCTGCACTTGACTGCGCCGATATAGGGTTATATAATCGGAACCATCAATATCCATTGCCCTCGTATAGTAGTACAAGGCCAAGTTCTCCCGGCGTCGATTAAAGTAACATGCGCCCCAGTCTCTGTATATATCATGCTCGATTTCCGGACTCCAGTCGAATTTATTCCACGGACTTACGTCGCCATCGACGCCAATCGGCGGCACATGGCCCACAATTGAAGTCATTTCTATCTAAACGTTGCCTAGAGCTAGTCCAAAAATTGTAGAAAATGTAGAAAATTTGTAAAAAATAAAATTTATTTTATACTTTTGTTTGTAAAATGTTAGTGACTATTTGTATGTGAAATGTTACTGAACTTTGTATTCTATATAGTATGTAAGAAGTTGGATGAAGAAAATTTCGCAGAGCTCTAGATGGAAATTATTTATTTATTTTTTTTTATAATAAAATTAGTAATTGTGTTAGAAATATTATACGCCAGAAGGATGGAAATTCAGAGATTGTATTAGCTACAAGGGTTAAAAAGGGTACCTCGGAATTTAAATGATGTTTCCCCATCATTAATCATTTTTAACTAACCATGCAGAGGATTTTATAAATTTACCGTGGAGTTGATGACCTATTAAACTAAATGTTCACGATCCCATAAGTTAAATACTAACTAGCCAAAGATACCCCTTTACAAATAAAGAATTTCCATAACTTCCATTAATCATTTTAGAAAATCAAAGTACTGCACAGAATCCATGATAGATTTGATGGATTCATAAATAATAAAATAGTGAGCAACTTGTTCTATTTGTATGTCTGTACATTTAATTCACATTGGATTTGTCGTTTATCACATATATCTATCTATATACATATATTATTTAATGAAAACAATATCATTATCATCATTGTTAGAAGAATTGGTCGAGGGCTTGCTGCTCCGACGCGATGATACTAGGCTCTGTTTCTTGACGGTATCCTCTTCATTGCATATCTTGCAAACCTCCATAAATGTGATCAGATTGGGATCTTTCAGCTGTTGCGCTATGGGTATAGCCTTATCCAAAGCTTCCTTGGTCTTTTCCACCTTGTGCTGCAAAGTATTCGCCTTAACCACTAGTATGTAGCTCAGAAAACTCCATAACAAGCTGTTGCAATTGTGAGATTCTAAGTACATACAAAATATAAGTGATAATTATATAGAAAATACGCTTCGATTATCGAACCTTCGACGGCTTTCCGTGCACTTAAACAGCACTCGTCGTATCGTCCTTGAGTCAAATGAACATTTGCAATCTGATGCAGCAGATAACATTTCTCAATCGAATACTTGGCGAATATTATTCGTCTCTCCATGCGAACAATCAGTTTTCTAAAACCATTTCATATAAGTATAATTATCGATAACTATATTTATCGTAGCGTACCTTGCAGTTGCTGCAGCAGGATCCTGATAATTGCCATCTTGGTATGTGGAACGATCGCCGAACACAAATGTCGTTATGTCCTTGAACTTATCGACGGGCAGCAATAACAATTGATACATTGACAACGGATATCGGACATTTTTGGGAACTCGATACTGCTCGGACAGAGCCAGTGCCATAGTATTGTATACCTCATTGATGAACTCAAATTTCCAGCACATGACCCGATTCGTCTTCGTCACATAATAATCACCCATGATTTTCTCAACATACTGAGAGAGTCTCTACAAGAGGTTTAGGGTTGCAGTTGTTGGGATCAAAAAATAAACTATATATGCAATCATAATCATAATCATATCTGTCATAATCTGCTGTTACCTTAACTCTCCCTTCCTTTCGCAGCCGACGAATTTCCCTCAGATTGGCAATCATATTACGATGTGTCTGGTACTGTATGCGGAAAAGATACGCCTGCTTATTCATTTCCAGCATTTTCTTATTTTGAAACTTCAAGTAACTGACGTGATACAGCGGATTACGAGATTGTAACATTTTCTGGAATCAGCAGAAGTAGTATAAGTACTTTATAAATAAATATAAAGACAGTTACTGACCATAAATTGACGGACTATATCATATTGCCTATTTGAGAGAACTTTCAGAAAATTCTTGGAACGTTTACACTGTTCGAGGAGCAAATTGGGATTTTTGCACAACTGTTTCATGAACACTGCATCTGTCCAAGAATCGTTCAGATACGTCTGATGTTTAACATTAAAGGCACGCGTTCTCCGGGCTATTTCCAGTGGTGACAAAATCTCTTCCTAAATGAAATTTGTAAATGAAGTAGCTAAAGTTGGGTTATGATAAAGAGGCGTACCTCCACTTCTGGTATGCTGAGTATGTCGCATTTTTCCTGATCCCTCAATATCTTCCACCTGGGACGTTCGTCGATTATTTCTTTAGCTTTGTTTATCTCCCTAACTCGCGCGATCAGTTTTGAATTTTTCAAGTAGAACAAAGACATGGATTTGCCTGTGACATCTTTGATGACATCATTCACCTAGATGCGAGAAGAACTTTGTTTTGGTTTTGATATATAGTAGTAGACCTCAACATTTCTAAAATACCACATCAAATCGACTTTTGAACTTTTCCGCCTTCACCCCGACAAAGGTTTGCGTATTGTCGAAACATTGCCCCATACTTTGCTCAAAATCATTGAGATCAAACAGAGCATCGCATATTTGCAGATTAATTGGTGCATTGGGCCCCTGTTTTGTACTTGCCATAACTAAGAATTATATATGTAAATTATGTAAGAAGTATCGGGTAGCTATAATGAATGCATACCTGCAGCATTTTTTGCATCCTTCAAGGATCGTTCGATTTGCGCTGCTTCCCTCAGCGCTTTGCTGCGGTGATATAGGGTCATATAATCGAATTCATTCAGGTTCAAGGCCTGGGTGTAATATTGCGTAGCCATATTCTCCCTACGCCGATTGAAGTAGTATTTGCCCCAATCTCTGTAGATATCATGTTGTATATCCGAGCTCCAGTCGAATTTCTCCCATGCCGAGAGGGCTTCTGCAATGCCCTGGGCCTGTGGTGCATTTACTATTGACGTCATTCTCTCTTCTGTATATTTTTTGACGTTTTTCGTTATTTTTTATAAAAAAAATCTTTTTTTTTTTTTAAATTTTTGTTATAATTTTATTTACTAATATCATCTGTTATTACTACTACTGATTTCGATGCGGTACAAAATCTGAGACTAAGTTTAAATATTACAAAGGCTTCTTGATTTAAATTTAAAGTCAATAGGGTGTCGAGCAGAATAAGGATTCTGAATTGTTTGTAATAAAGATACATCTTAAGATAAAAATATTAAAATGTGAATAGTTGTATTTTCGCTAATCGATTTCATTATTTCGAATTTCAAATGCATCTCTCCACTTAATCAGTAACCTTTCCAAAAGAACGCCTTTCACAAGTGGAGAAACCACCTCTAAAATACCACAACAACATTTATATCAGAAATATGAAAACTCTTTCAATCCATTTTGGTTTTTTGTTTTTTTTTGTTATGTGCTGATCAACGATAACGATATGTGTATATTATTATGCCGTAAGAGACCAGGGCTGCGTGTTGTGGGACAGGCGTGCAAGTTTCCGTTTCCGTTTCAAATTTGAATTCTGTCACACTTCCAATAAGCACCTTGCAGCTAAAAAAAACCAAAACTGCGCGCCACGCAAAGCAACCAAACATATTATTAATAAACACTAAACAGGACGGAAAAATAAAGAAAATTGCTGCAGCAATATTCAACCGCAAGTCATGTGACTGAAAAGTGGCACAAACATATGAACAGACCAAAACCCTACCCGATTGGCTGCCACATCATAATCATAATTGTGCATGCCCAGTGTGCCCAGCCAAGAGTAAGAAATCACTTAAAACACACACACACACATGCACACACACACACACACCTAGTTGGAAAATTTCAGTTAAGTGGATTACGTACTCTGTGCGACCACAAAAGGCCAATGATAAGTGTTAAGAGTCGTAGGCGTCGTATTTATACACTATGTTCCGTGGTTGGGGGCAACTCAACGCGCTCATAAATCTAATGTATAATAAATTTAAATAGCGAATTCATGCAAAATGGCAACTCGAGTGTGGCTAGTTCCACTCTCCCCCCATCCTATTTGGACCCGCCTCATTTTTGGCTGTCTCACGCACACCATGCAGATGCCCAGGCCCAGGCCCAGACCCAGGACCAGGACCAGGCCGGGTCCGACAATGACTACACTTTAGCGGCAAATTTGTGCGCATTGTCGCCGTATTATTTGCTATTATTTATGCCTTTTCCACTATTTACTCGAGTTTTTCTTCTTTTTTTTTTGTTGGTTGTTGTTCGCATTGTTGTTGTTGCTCACACGCCATTTCTGTGGTATGCAAAAGTGAACGCGAACCACTCCTTCTAAGCCAGAGGCGTAGGCAGATCATTGGCTCGGAAAAGTGGCGCTTACTCAAATTTTCCATTGAGTCATTTTTGTGCGACATTTTAGCCATGGAAACTTGTAATTGGACTAAAAACTGAATCATTCACGTGAAAAATAACCCATTCCTTGGTTACTGCATAAGCAACATGAATCCACTCGTTCTGAGAACCAATAATAATCACTTTATTGGTCTTAAAATTCTTAGCAAAATCTAATTTTAATATGATTAAAAACTGTTAAAAAAAAAATATTGTAGTAATTATATAAACTTGCCTTCAGCCTTTATAATTTTAAATTTGTTAATTATATTTATATATGAAATTTCATTGTTAGTTCCTGAAATCAATATTGAATTTTGAATAATTTTAAAGCTTGGACTGTCTGCCAGCTAGACCCTTATTTATACCTAAAAATATAACTTTTTGCTAACATTAATTACTCAATTCACTTGTGAGTAAAATGTTAACCCCCCTTCCTCTTAGTCTTCTACGCCCCTGAACGCTTTTGGCTGGCGTGCTAAGCATTTGCGATTGAAAAGGCTCGCGTGGATTTTAAACATTTTCACACAACATTCTCATATTTAGACGGCACACATCAGCGACAGTTGAAAGCCAGTTTGCCCCGGGCCGTGGCTCTTTCGGATAAGTTGGCGGTAATGTAAGCTCCATAAGCCAAATAAAGGACACACACTAATAGCATGCAACACACGCGACCAAAGCCAGAGCCAAACCAAAGACCCGCCAAACGTGAATCTGTGAAATGTAATTGTTGCCATGAAGAAAGGCAGAGAACCCAAGCCCGGCAACCCCCAAACTCAAAACCCAATGCCCAATGCTCAACCCCCCTTCACCTTGCCCCTCTCCATGTCCCCTAAAAACCACCCCGCTCAGCTAAGGGCATTTTAAGTAAGTTTTGCTGGAACTGTGTGCCATATTCGCATTTTGATAATCGCTCGGGCCTCCATCGTTGAGTCGAGTCGAGTCGAGTCCTGTCGCTGATATACAAATTGGCTTTTGCAATGACTTTATACATTTTACGAGCCAACAGCGGCCCTTTCGAGTGGGTTTTCGTTTTTTCTTTTTTTTTCCCTTTTTATCGAGTATTTCTCCTGTGACTCGTACTCTTTTTCCTATTCTATCAGCTTGCTCTAGTTGAGAATGTGCTATGCGAGTTTGGCGCACTCTGATGCGATTATAAGGGCTAAATTGATGCAGATAAAATTAATTGAATTCAAAAAGCCAAATCCGCTGCCCTTTTTTCCCTATTTCTCAACTTATTTTCCCATTCTCGCTGTTTTTTTTTTTATCTGGTGATTTTGGCCAGATAGGTTGGGCCAGTTAGCTGGTTAGGTCAGGCGAGCAATAATCTTGAATGCGCTTTCAATCGACCTTCTAACTCATATGTGGGCCAAACTAACTTGGGCTATAGGAATGCAATTAATGTATTTTAGAGTGTGATGGATGTGAATAAAGTTTAAATATGAGTTAATGATAAAATGCCTGCTTAAATAAGGTTGTCAAAAAGCTTATGAAAATAAAACTAATAAGAATATTTTATTAACAATAAAAATAAATATCACTTCAAAGAAAACTGATAACAAACAAATAATTATCTGTTGGAATTTGCTGTTAGGAATTGACTTTACTAAAATAAAAGAATAATCAATTATTGTTGAAGTAAACGAATTACTTAAAAAATACAAAATAATTCAATAAAACATCAATAAAAACGTCGACATCTGCCATTGTAAAAATTAATAAATGTTGATTGCCTAAAAACAAACTATTTCGGAGTTCTCCCAATTTGGGGAATTCTCACTTGTCACGTCAACAAATTTTTTAATAGCGGGGAAAACCTATGTTTGGCTGTAAATGACATATTCTTTGGTTAGTTTCCATTGGTCATTGACTTCGAAAGTAAGCAACTGACTAAATATTGATTTATGCCAAATGATAGATTGGATATCACTTATCGCAAATACCAAGTGAAGTACAACATTATAAAATGTGTGCTGCACATCAAAGTGAACTCAGTAGAATGCAATTATTTTTCACGTTCGCAACTTAGATTGATCAAGGACACAGCCAACAATGCCTTTTCAAGGATCTCCGCCACCGCACGGTCATGGACCGCCGACACATCACCATGGACCTCCACCACATCAACAAGGACCCCCAGCACATCACCAGGGACCCCAGCCACATTACCAAGTACCTCCCCCGCATTACCATGAACCGACGCCACATCATCATTCTCCGCCTCCTCATCATCATGGACCAGGTCCTCAACCCCGTTAAGCTTGACTAGTCAACCCATTTGCTTTGGAAATAAAATGCCATATAAAATTCATTTTGTACAAAGATATACATCTACAAAGATATACAATTTGTTTCTTATTATATTACGTGTGAAAAATAAACTAGTTTTTATTAGAGAGCTGAGAATTTTTGAGATCCTGTTTTTCTTCTGGATCGTTGTCCAGGTAGAACCGGAAAGTACGTCGGATTCCTAGCCTCTCGGCACTTTGGAGTACATTTTGCTTTGGTTTATTGAGGTACACATTCTTGTCCATTGTTGTTTCAATAAACACCAAATTTCCGACGCCGGCTGCCGAGATACATACATAGATGCCCATACCATGTTCCAGAACTCAAAATCCAAGTGGGTTTTGACGATCGTCATTATTATTTTCGATGCACTATCTTAGCTCAGGTGGTCTTAAGCCCATTTATAGTTTCTTATTTATGTGCTTAACAATTTTAAATATATTTCTACAGCTTTGTGTGTGTTTGTCTGTCAATGACAAATTCTTTGGTTAGTTGACGTAGCTCATTGACTGCAAATAAAAACAGCTAACTAAATCAATGGCCAAAAGCTTGATTGTCGCGACCAACCCTCGCTTAGATTAGATATCACTTATCGCTAGACCCCATAAAAACATTAAGTGAAGTACAATATTATAAAATGTGTGCTGCACATCAAAGTGAATTCAGTAGAAGGCAATAGTTTTACACGTTCGCAGTTTAGATTGATCAAGGATGCATTCTCACGGACCTCCGCCACCGCATGGTCATGGACCGGCGACACATCACCATGGACCACCTCCACATCACCATGGACCTCCACCACATCACCATGGACCTCCGCATCATCACCATGGATCTCCGCCACATCACCATGGATCCCCGCCACATCACCATGGACCTCCACCACATCACCATGGTCCTCCCCCACATCACCATGGACCTCCGCCTCATTACCAGACTGCTGTTCCTCCGATTTATTATGAGCCGCCGCCACATCATCATTGTCCACCTCCTCATCATCATGGACCAGGTCCTCAATACCGTTAAACTTGACTAAGTCAACCCATTCGTTTTCGACAGAAAATGCCATATATGATTCATGTCTCAACTTGGTTGCAAATTGATGTTCGATTTGTGATCAAAGCACAAAATTCTAAAAACAATTCTTTTGTAATTTAATTATCGCACCAATAAATATATATTTTATAATCAAACAAAAAATGTTTTTTATATTAAAACAAAAAATTCTAAACAATTTGTGTATTTGTTATTTTAAATATATAGTTTATGTTGAACGAATTTCTGGGTATTATTTTCGATACAGTTCTTGGTTACTTATTTATATACTTGACAATCTGAAATATATTTCTAAAGCTTTATATATTCTAGGAAAGATGTAATAGTTTTATTTTATTTTTAGAACAGCTATATTTAGTCAAACCATAGATAAGAATTCACACCTTATTTATGTTCTCTACCTATTATAAATTTTAAAGATTTCATAAGGACAGTTATTTTATGACAGTGTTATTTATTTTTATTTTTTTTTTATCATTTTTATTATTATTGCGTATGACTAAAAAAAATTACATGCCTAATTGCTGTTACTCATGCCTTGTGGTTTACCCAAATATTGTATCTATTGATTAGCAAAATATTATACTTGAGATAAGATTAGATTTATCTTCGCAAACATATTTGGAATGCCATAACAACTATATAGGTTATTTGTCGGCTATCTGAAGGGGTTTAGTAAGCGTCAGCAAGTCTTGCAAATCGCACGTAAAAAATTTGAGTAAAAAAAAAAATTAAAAAAAAAAAACAGAAAATGCCACCACCACATGGAGGACATGGCCATGGCGGAGGACACGGTCATGGAGGACACGGTCATGGAGGACATGGTCACGGAGGACATCATCATCATGGACCGCCGCCGCACCATCATCATCATCATCATCATGGACCTAGGCGTCGCGTTATCTGTTGCACGATATTATAGAGCTCGACTGGAATTTAAGGACAATGCCATATAATTTTAATGAGTGTATAAATAAAGTAGAAAGAGTTAGTTTTAACTTAAAACAAAATGAAGGAAAAGAAGTGTGTTTGTTAAATGTATTTTTGATTAGGCAAATCAAGTGGCGGCTTCTCTTGCCAATTAATAAGCGACTAATCATTATGTCTAAATACTTTAAAACCTCAAAAGCCGCTTAAGCGGCGGTTACTTTTATGTATATATCCATATATATATATATATATATATATAAATATATATATATCTATATACATACACACACTTCTTGTGTGATGTTGTGCGTGTGTGCAAGTGTGTGTTTGCCTTGCGTGTCGATTTCTGCTCAGTACATGTGTGTGGGTGTGCACACACACAAACACACACACATAGAGAGAGAGAGAGAGAGAGAATGCTCCGCTTTAATTTATAGCAGTCAAGTTGGAGCAGACCAGAGAAGACATACAAGTGCCATAAATTTTGGCAAAGGAACACATTATTTATACTGTCAACTGGCTATATTTGAAACGGAATCCAACAAGGCTACAATATACTACCTATAAATAAGTGCATTACTCCGCCAAAAAAAAAAAAAAAACCCCAAAAAGAAGGAGTAGAAGTCAAAGGAACCCGAGGAACAAGTAGCGCTCATTTTTGGAATAAGTCTTCATTAGCGGTTAAAAGGCTGACCTACAATGGCGGGGCTAGCAGCGAACGGCCAACAGCTAACAGTTAACTGGCAGTGGCTGCCAATGGGTTTTTCATACGCATTGAACTGTCGCCGCAGCGTTAAAGCCGGAAATGCCCAAAACAACAACAACAACAGCAACAACAAAAGCAACACAAACAATACCGTTTCTGTGCGCTGAAAAGGACGAGCAGAAGGAGCCGAAAGCAAAATGCTTAAAGTTCAAATTAAGCACAACAGCTGGCGAAAAATTGAATTGAAGGCAGCAACAGCAACAGCAACATAAGCAACAACAACAACAACAACAGTTGCTGCCTTCCCCCACGCGCGCCCCCTTTCGGAGCAACCCAAAGCATTTGAACGACAACAGCAACCGAGGCAAGCTAAGGAAAAACCAAATAAAAAAAATAAAAAATATATATATATATACATACTATACAAATATATATAGTATAAAAAAGCCGAAGCATGCTTCAAGGCGCCGAGGCGGCAAAAACACGACCTCAACTCGATGCCAACAGCTGGCAGAGAGACAACGAGAGAGAGCAAGAGAGCGGGAGCGTGTATTAAACTCTCTCTCTCTGTTCACAGTGGCGCCACTTGACCGTGTAGCGCTTAGTTTTGGTACTATGCGAAACGCATGCGTCACAATTTTTGAGTGCAAAACATAAACAGAGCGAATTACGTGGTATTTAAAGCAAATTGTCTTTTAGTGTTTTGTAGAATGCTCCGAGGATTGCCTCGCAAAAATGTTCATTGCCAGCCCGATAAGAATTGCGCTTATTGTTATTGTTTTTGTTGCGCTGTTGCTGCCAATACGACTGCAAATTTCCACCAGAAACAATCTAATCTTTGACAATTCTTAAGCGTCTTGAAGTGTCAGAAAAAGTTAGCATTTGATAATGTTAAGTTCATATTATATAGGAAATATATATATATATATAAATATAAACTTTGTTCGACACTTGAGAAATTTATCAATTTGACAATTTGTGGACACCTGTCCTCGTATAGCAACCTAGTGTAATCTATAATTCGTTATATGCCTAATGAGCGTGACTATAATAAAGTAGATAATAACAACAATTGATATCTGTTTGAGTAAAGACATTTATTAAATCACAATTAATGTTTTTAAGAACTAACTCAAGTTGATAGTATTTTATTACGAATACCTATTGATTGATTTCAAATTCTCTTGATTTGCCTAGGAGTAAATTAATGTGTTAAAATCTGGGTATTAAGTCAATTAATCAATTGAAATATGAAAGTCAACTTTTTCTTATAAGAATCAGCTAAAATTCCATAAAAAAATGGAAACCAATTCATAATCCTTACCGGAATATTCACACTTTATGTACCGGAAACGGAAGTGAAATTCGATTCGATTTGATAGGTTCTCAAAAATAAATAAATAAACAGAGATTTTTTATCGTCGCATAAATCTAAGCACTTATTTGTTAGTCATTTTATATATAAACTATTTATTCATAAATATTTCTTAAAAGCCATAGATGGACTCAAGGACATTCCTTAAATAACCAACTCAAATAGATACGCCCAGTGTTGAAGGTACTTTCCGTTCCAAGTCGTAGGTGTCAAATTTCCCATTTGTTTTCACTCAAACGGTTTTCTTGTTGCGATTCGCTTAATTTACAGCCTTGTTTATTTAATTATGCACTCGGTGGGTTCCATTATGTTATGTTGAAAAGTGGCTGGCCATATTCTAAGCATGTAATTATAAATGTGAGTGTTGCTTAGCTGGAGCGTTGCAAGCCACGCCCACCAGCTTAAATAACGGTGCAGGCGACAAAGGCGAGGCAAGGCGAAGTACGGGCTAAGTACGGTGCTCTTGCTGCAATGTAGTGCATAAATTATGTTAGGCCAAAGTGCAAGCAAAGTTATTTGCAACATAAACCTTGCCACACACACACACACACACACATACATACAGACACAAACACATCCAGCTTTGGTTTGTTAGAAAGATTAACGCGTGCATTTTGTTTTTTATGGCAACAGCTCATAAAAACACTCGCACACACACAAACACACACACACACACACAAACACACACACACACCCACAAGGAGAGGGATACTTATACTAAGCCGTCTGACGCGCCGAGTGAAAAACAAACTGCAACGGAAGCTGCGCCTCAGTCATGTGATAACTTTTGGGAGTGGGTTGCCGGGGTAGGTGACAGGATGAGTGGCGCTAGGACTGCTCATGGCGGCCACTTCAGCGACAATAATAAGCGCCACAACAGGAGCAGCAGCAGCACCAGCAGCAGCAGGAGCAGAAACAGCAGAAGCAGCAACGGATGCCCCATGGAAGGTGCAAGAACCGTGGCGTCTGTTAATGATAATGATGACAGTCTGTCGGCGAGGCTTTGCCTCGCTGCACTTGCACCTCGCACCCGATGTTGTAGGACACTCGGCGCGCTAGTTAAAGTTTTAATTTGGCATATTATAGTGGCTGTAGTGGCGCAGCGTGCGCTCGTTAGATACGGATATAGATATGAAGAGACCATGTGGCATTATGCTTATGCAACAGCAACAGCAACAGAAAATGCTGACATGCCACAAAGCATATAAGTAGAAACAACTTAAGAGTTCTGGCATTGAACTTTGCCCAACAGAGTTGGGAAGGGGAGGAAAGCCTGAGAGGATGGCGTTTATAAGATGCGGATAACGGGAAATGCTCTCAAGTGGTTTTATTTTTTTGGGAATATAGAAATGTAGGATTAAACAAGATAGAACGTTGCAGTCGGACGTAACCGACAGCGAAATACTATTATACCTTAATTTGTAAACAGTTAAGAAATACTTAAGTTGCGGGGAATATAGGCGTTTATCGGTTTTGGGGGAGGGAGTGGGCGTGGCCCAAAAAATTTTGGAGTTCGATCTTAGTAATATACCTTCTAAATTTGGTAACTGTAGCTCTTAAATTGCGGGAGATACAGGCATTTATCGTTTTTTGTGGGCGGGAGTGGGCGTGGTCCACAATTTTTTTTCCACATTTATGAAGGGTGTTACTAGCAATATACCTTTAAAATTTGGTGACTTAAGTTTTCAAATTGCATGAGATGTATGGGTTTATCGACTTACACCAACAGGTTTATCGGTTTAGGTAGGTGAAATGGGCGTGGCCATCCAATTTTTTTATCGATCCTTGGGGGAGTTACCAGTAACATACCTGCAAAATTTTGCGACTCTAGCTTGCAAATTACGGCAGATATGCGCATTTTAAATTTCTAGGAACGAAATTCCTGGGGGCGGCGGATGTGGGCGTGGTCCAAAAATTGGTATGCCAATCTTTGAAGGAGGACTGTATCCATTAAATTGTGAGACATACCTTCACAGTATAAGAATTAGAAATAAGATGACATCAAACTTTATTCAATATTATTTAATCTGGAATTAATGGATTCAATATAATTTAAAAATACAATTTTTATAGCTATGTTAACTTTTGATATATGTACATTGCACTGGAATCAAGAGCATCTTATTGTAGATTACATAAAAAATATATTCTTAAGGTATTCAGATACGATTTCAATCCCTTCTCGGCCTTATCATCATTTCAACACGTTTTAGTGAAGTAGAGCCACCCGTGAAGTGTCCCCAAATAATGCCCTTACCAAGTTGGTTTTCATTATACTTTCCCATCAGATTGCTGTGAAATATAAAAATATATTAAAATGACAATTGCTCACTAATAAAAACTGATTGCATATATTACCTGTGAAGGCATCGATTGTACCACCAACCGCCCGTAGATTCATTAGCACAATTGCCACTCCAGTTATCGTTGTCTTTATCTCGTGAGCTGAACTTGTTACCCTCATGAAATCTCAAAGAATCGCCCGCATCTCCAGAGTATTCTCCCAATGAGCTCAGTTTGTAAGCTTTATTTTCTCCATCGATTGCAAATCGATCATATTTTGCAAACGCATGTGTTCCGTTGGGGTGCACCATGGTTATGAGTAATTCTTGATCTAAGGCTTTGGTCATGAAATGAAGTTTGTCGAGACCAATAAAGAACTCGCCAGAAGGATTGCCAAAGCCTTTTTTGTAGTCATTCCAGAACACATAGAAGTCGACACTTCCATCCTGACGCCTCAGCACAGCTGTCCAACCTCCGCCATGTTCCCCCTCATTGCAACTAACTAAAAACGGATCCAGACTATACCTGGGCACGACGATCTGATGAATACCACTTCGACGATTCGCAGCCGTCACATTTTCACAGCTGCTGGGAAACTTAATTAGCCCATTGAGTTTACCCACAATTTCATTTAGCAATTCGCTCTGCCTGCTCTGTTCAGATATGATTTTACTCTCCAAGCTATTATGTTTCTCGTTTATCTGATCAAGTTTAGTTATCACATCATTCTGCAGTTTACCCATCTTCTCATTCACTAATTCGCTCTGCCTTTTCTGCTCGATATTGTTCTCCAAACTTACGTTATTGAATTTATCATTCAAATCTTTAAGTTTTCCCATCACATTATTAAATTCTGTTGTTTTTTCTTCAAGTTTTTCCATCACATCATTCAGCAATTCGCTCTGACGCTTCAGTTGTAGCCTGTGAATGTGATGATAAGAAAAATTTCAATTGTTTTGGAAATACAAGTGTTTTCCAATACGAACCTGATCTCATCGAGCTGCAGTTGCTCCACTTTGTTGCATATATCGGTGATTTTAAGACGTACTTCCGTTCTGTTGTCATATTTTTTAACTTTGTAAAACTTCTCCTCTTGTCGGACGCATTCGCCTCCACTTTGTTGTACAGCAATAAATAATAAGAACACAGTGTAAATAAATTGAAACATTTTGTTGTGAATATTTAAGTATTTGAAATCTGCACAGACTAAACAAGACTGAAGAAACTGAGTTGCTAGCTGTTGAATTTATAGGCAGCTTTCAGCTTGCTTCTATCTATAGTACATACATATATATATGTATATAAATACTATATACCAAATAATATTGTAATCTTTTACCTATAATTACATATTGTTGGAAACAATAAATTATCGACGATTTTTATTTATATGTATTCTATAATCTGTCTTAAAAACATTTAAATATATATATTCTTTAATGTTAACGACTCGCACGCTTTTTTGTCAGGTCAACTCGTGTTTCTTATCAAGTTCCCGTTGAAGATCAATGTCCGGTTCTAAAGAAATTCGCTCAATGTCGCCTCCCCAAGTGGCACCACGCATAATATTTGTCCAGCCCTGAGCATCAACATCGTCATTCTACCACTTGTAAGTTCTTCAAATAGTTTCGACTGCTCGGTTCTCAGAATGAGTAAAACATATTTTGTAAAGTTCTAAAGAATTCCCCAAATATACTTTCCCAAAGACGAGCGACGCATAATGTTTTCCAGTTTCCGCACATCGTCCCACTGTAATTAAATTCTTTTCAATTTATGTGTAAGTTCTACAAAGAAATCTTAGTCGGCTACGTCCTGGAAAGAATGGGCTCCATAGTTCTCTTAGACAGAGTTTGATTGATATATTTATTCTTGATTAGCATTCACTTATTCAATTTGCGAGTTAGGACATCTGTGACGTAGATGATTTATTTTTTTATAACAATCTTTGCTACAGGGTAACTACTAGTCGAGCACTCTTACATTTAATTATTACGTTTCTTATCAGGTATTTGTTTAAAGAACATCAGTATATAGATCATCAGTATATAGCGAAGCCTGGTATTGTTTTGGCGAGAAGCGATAAGAGCCAATTGTTGTTGGAAGAGATGTCATATTTCAGTTAATCTTCTTCAGTTCGTCAGTCAGTCAGTCATTCAGTTAGTCAGTCAGTTAGTCAGGTAGTCATTCAGTCAGTAAGTTAGTCAATTAGTCAGTCAGTCTATCTTTTGTTGCATATTTTGCGGATCCCTAGTGCAACTCATGCCCCACACATCTTTCGCATTATGTTTTGAGCACAAGAAACTTGCTAACAATCAATAATTGTCGCTTCAACTAAATAATCCATAAATAGTACAAAAAACCTCTGTCGACAACAAACGAAAAGAGGGAAAACTGAACAGGAAAGCAACAAGAACAAGATAGAACGTTGCAGTCGGACGTAACCGACAGCGGAATACTATTATACCTTTATTTGTGTACAGTTAAGAAATACTTGAATTCCGGGGGATATGGGCGTTTATCAGTTTTGGGGGCGGGAGTGGGCGTGGCCCAAAAAATTTTGGAGTTCGATCTTAGTAGTAAACCTTCTAAATTTGGTAACCGTAGCTCTTAAATTGCGGGAGATACAGGCATTTATCGTTTTTTTGTGGGCGGGAGTGGGCGTGGTCCAAAATTTTTTTTCCACATTTATGAAGGGTGTTACTAGCAATATACCTTTAAAATTTGGTGACTTAAGTTTTCAAATTGCGTGAGATATATGGGCTTATCGATTTACACCAACAGGTGTATCGGTTCAGGTAGGTGGAGTGGGCGTGGCCATCCAATTTTTTTATCGATCTTTGGGGGAGTTACCAGTAATATACCTGCAAAATTTTGCGACTCTAGCTTTCAAATTACGGCAGATATGCGCATTTTAAATTTCTAGGGACGAAGTTCCTGGGGGCGTGGGCGTGGTCCAAAAATTGGTATGCCAATCTTTGGAGGAGGTTACCAGCAAATTACCTTCCAAGTTTGGTTACTCTATCTTTAAAATGTTCGGAGATATACGGAGTTATCGATTTACAATCGGAATTTTCGATTATAGGCGCAGGTGTGGGCGTGGCGTCACAAATTTGTTATCGGTTCTTAAAAGCGACTACCAGTAATATACCTACCAAATTTGACGTTCCCTGCTCAAAAAATGCGGAAGATATAGCCATTTGAAAATTTTACGAGGGTGATGGGGCCTCGGAGGTGGGCGTGGCACATGCCAATCTTTCACGGACCTCGCCAACAACCTACCAACCAAAATTGGTGACTATATTCATTAAATTGTAAGAGATATGGGGATTTATCGATTTGCTAATATCGAATTTATCGATTTTCTAGCTCCCTAGTGGACGTAGATCCAAACACAAGACACTTTAACTTTTGAGGGTACTTTCCAGTATACGTTCCAAGTTTCAAGTCTCTATCTCAAAGGGTGTCGGAGGAACGCGCGTTCATACGGACGGACATTGCACAAAACCAATATACTATTATACCATTTTGGTATAATAGTATAAAAAACCAGGTTTTTTTAATCGGTTAATTTTTGGGATGATTTTGGAACAGAGGTGAGGACCGGATTAAATATCAGTAGTTTTTCAAAATCTGATCTTTTGATGACGTTAAATCTGTGGAAAAATCTGAACCTGTTTTTAGAAGCACTCTCAGAGGATGACTTTTAAACCTGGAATCAAATCCGAATCAAGTCTTCAAGAATTATTCTAGAGACTCCTGGATATTTGAAATCGTAAAATCCTCAAAGAATATATAGCATGGGATAGATTCAACACATTTCCAATGGATTTCTTTGAGCATGGAAGATTTTCGCCCCCGAATTGCGTTGCCAACTTCAAAATCAGGCCAACGAGCACTGATACAGGTAATAGCTAAAATCAGCAGTCAATTACTTAAAAAATACCTTAAATTAAGAACCCTACAATACCATTATATTCAAATTTTTGGTCGAAATGGAAATTTGCGCAAATCTGTTGTTGATTTGTCTGGGGGTTTTCCACTGATTTCAATGGTGAGCAGCTCACACTTTAAGCCATTTGGCAAATTATGTGCGAGCTGCTTTAACCCTTAAGGAAAGCAGTGCATAAAGAAGCGGCAATAGCAAAGGCAAAGCTCCGATGAAGAAGAAGAAGGAGAAGAAGAAGAATGCTTGAGGATAAGAGGGGGGTGAATTTTTGGCAAAGCATTTTCAATTCAATCAAACGCCCACTAAGAGAAATGCAAATACCCAAAAGACAGACAGACAGACTCGCACACACACATGCGTATGCACACACACACACAGTATTCACACACACACACAGCATACACACACACATGTTGGCATTTAAATAAAAATAAACATGGCAAATGGCTAGAAATACTTTGAAACACTTTTAAGCATCATTACATTAGCAGAAGGCAACAAACACAAAGGCGAATTGTGAGCAAAACAGATTTTGAGGCAAGCAGCAAAATGTGGGCGTCACTTTCTGTTACTTTTTTTTTTTTTTTGTTGCAAATTTTATTACAGCTAAAAGTGCTGGAAGCGTGTGTGTGTTTGTTGGTGGGTGTGGCCAGTGGCCATAAATACAGAGTACGTGCAACATATTATGGCCACTTCTTTTTCAGCTGACTTTTGTGGCATTTTCTAATTTACATTTAACACAAATGTAATTATTGACAAACGGCAAAACGCTCTGACAACACGTGAACCGCTATGCACCACCAACCACCAACCACCAGCACCACCAACGTCGGTTCCTATGTAATTGTCGTTATAATAAATAACTTCAACTGTCCAACACTTGACACTTGACATCAACTGCAACGGAAGCAACACACAAAAAGCGAACCAGAGAATAAACTATTTCATTTGGCACAACTCATTCGCCATATACCCTGTAAAACTTCGATATGTGTATGGATTGAGTTTTTTTTATTTATTTATTGTCAACTAAAATCAGGCAACACAAAAAATTGAAAAAAAATTGAATTACATTTAATTTAAAACACAATTAAAATTATACATCAATTTAAAAATAAGAAATATTTAAATCATTTAGAGATAGACTTAAGCTAATTTACAAGCTAAATTTATAGTTCGGAAGAAACAAGTTGAACTAAGAGAAGAAAGAAAAGAAGAAACTTGATTAAAGCTGGTTAACCCAGAATAAATTAAATCAATCTAAAATCTTTTGGAGCTCCGTTCAGTTTGTAATAAATTTATTTAAAATGGAAATTATATTAAATTCGAAATTCAAAGTAATCCGAATACACTAACCAATATTTACCAATTGAACTTCAAAACTAGAACCGGAACCGGAAAACCGATTCGGTTTAACACTTTGCCACTGATACGATAAATGCTTAAATAAAGCATATTCATTCTTAAGCCTAGCTTGTATCGTGCACATGTTTTTAATATTCAATCATTTCATATTGTCTCAAATCTAACACCCACACACTATACCCCACTGCCGTCTTGTCACAGGGTATTTGCAAACCACAAAACTCGACTCGACCCATGCAAAGCGCCAGAAAAACAGCGGCGCATATTTCAAATGGGACACATGTAAAAATTCTGAAGCGCTGATAAGGACATTAACATTTGCACAAGCACATCACACATAGAAGAGAGAGAGGGGGAGTAATGGGTGGAGGAGCAGGGGAGCTGGAGGAAGGGCATTCAAATTCGTATGCGAAACATCAAAAAACTTTACCGCGTCGCTTTTGACACGTAAATTTATAACAGCAGCAACAGAAACTTATTGTGGTGCCCACTAAAAAAAAAAATATATATATATATATGTATATATCCAAACCACCCACAAAAAAATGGGGGGGAGTTGTAGAAATAAATAAAAGGCAGCAAATTTTTTGGAACGCATACAAATGCAATTTAAATTTACTTATTTAGAACCCCCCGGGAATTTCGAAATTATTTGCCTTTTCACGCAAATTTAGCGACCATTTTTCTCAGGGTCCCCACTTTTTAGACAGGTGAGCTACCAATTGGAGTTTACATAGTTAAGTGTGGGGTGGGGGTTTGTTTGGGGGATAGATGGTGCCACCCTCTGACATGTGGTGCACAAGTTTTGCTGGGCCGAGTATTTTGGACGATTAGAAAATGCTTCACAGGAGCAGGAAAAGTAACCCAAAAGGCTCTCTGACAAATGCCTATTCTAACAATGTTGTTGCTGCTATTGTTAATATTGTTGTTGTTGTTGTTGTTGTTGTTGTTGCTGTTGTTGCTCCTGTGGTGATTAATGACGTCGAATGCTGCGAAAGCAGCCACTGTGTAGACGAGAGCAGGTTGGGGGGGAGCTGCCTGCTTTGGCAGCTTAATTTAAAATGAAAATTGTACTTAATTTCTAGCGTAGCTTAGCAGACGAGTTGGGTAAAGTAGAGAAAAGACATCTGTTTGCCGCTGTTGCTTACACACAGTGCGAGAGAGAGAGAGAGAGAGAGAGCAACACAGTGAGAGTGAGAAACCGAGATAGAGCGATGGAGCTTATGGAAAAGCCATTCGGCAACTCGCTGTGCCCCCCAAAAGCTATGCTCATTGTCTGGCCAGCTTGGAATTCTTTGTTGACTCTATTTATAACGCTTTACAGATAATGTAAGCGTTAAGCATAGTCCATAAATTGCTTCTAGGATTCACACTTAAGTCCATCCTAAGCAGGGAATATTGGATAAATAAAGTCACAATGCTTTGGGAGCTAACTAGAGCAATCCATCAATTCCAAGAAAAATGAGAGTTCAATTTGGAGTTAGAGTCTATTATAAATATGAGAAATATGATACATAAATTAAATTTTTATTATTAATTATATTTATTTAATTTTTATGTAAAGTTGTTAGTCATTGCAAATTTGCATCATGAATATTATATCTATTCCTGACTCTAAATAAATGTATTCTTTCTGGAGGAAAGTATCTTTGACTGTCTCGAAAAGATAGACTTTATTTTCAGAATAACAAGCTTAGTTTTCATTTAAATATACTTTAAGTTATTTTAATTCTATTTGCCATTCTTTAACAATAAATACTTTGAGGCAGCCTCGCAATTTAGTTGTGAAAATATAGAAAATTACGAGCAAATATTTATAATAAAATATGAAATGAAATTCGATGAATATTTCACAAATTGAATAAATTAATTTAATTATATTACTATGCACATTTAAATCTCGTAAGCCAATCAATAAATAAATAACTTTTAATTGCTGCACAGGTTAAATTAAATACATGGCTTAAACTAAGCCCAACTTATTCTTAACGCATTCTCAGTGTGTGGCAAGCAAATGTCAGTTTCACACACATTTTCAGGCTGACTTTGGAAGTTTTGTGGCAAGAACCGCAAGCAAATTGAATTAAGATTACCACGTGAGGATTTCAGAGAATTTACACAAAGTCAAACAAGCTTTAGTTTATTATTGTTATTATTATTTGGCAGAGGAGGTGTGGGTGGGTGGTTGAGTGGTTGAGTGTGGGTTGGGTGGGTCTGTGTGTGGGTGGTGCAAAAGCGTTGGCAAATTTCAATCGCAATCTTTTTTTTTTGATTTCTTTTTGGTTTGGGTTTATTTCTCTTGGTGCAAAAGCTACTTTATTTTGACAGCAGACAAACAAATGTCAGAATTGAAATTAAAAGGGAAGCTACGACAGGCAGACAAGTGCGGGCGAAAAACTTGGTGAAAAACGCGAAGAAGAAGAAGAAGGCGAAGAAGAAGAGAAAGCAGCAGCAGCAGCCAGTTAGAAGTGGCAGCCGCATTACGCATCAGCGCCAGCTCCTCCTCCTCCAGTTACTACTCCTGCTCCTCCTGCTGCTCCTGCTGCTGCTGCTCCTGCTGATGCTCCTCCTGCTCCTTCTGCTAACTCCACTCACCACGCATTGCTCTGCTGACTTTCTTGCATTTGCCGTTATTCGCTTTGGTTTTGTTTGTTTTTGTGTACATTTCACACAGCGTGAAATTTTCTAAATGTCATTTTGCTGTCATCTCGTGGATAATAAGATTACAACTACGTTGAAATAATAGGATTCAAATGAAAAAACTTTGCCGTCGTCTGTCTCTTCTTGTCTCTGCTTGTGCACTCGCCTCGCCTCCACCTTCGCTTGCCCCGCCCCACACTCCTCCTCTCCACTTTCTTGGCCACATCTCAACTTTCAATACGACTTACACTCTCCCTCTCTCTTTCCCTCTCTCTGATATATCTCAAAAGTGCGGCGGGGTTTGTTTGGCCAAAGTGCAAAGTTTCATTTGGTCTGCTGATTGAGTAGTGCGATAATGATTAAGCAGCTGTTGGAAAGTTGCTCCCACCTAAATCTGCACCCAAAAAAAATAATAGAAAAAATAAAAAAAATATTTATTCTATATGTAAATCGAACGGAGAGGTAAAAGCAATGGATCTTGAGACACCGCTCTTCAGACAGTATGCCCCTCTGCATACATAATTGATTCGATCGGTCGTTCGACTCAAATGAGCCAAGGCACAAATAGGAGACAGACAACAAAACAAATGTGGAAAAAAAAAACCAAAGAATAAATAATTGTCTTTCATAGATCGTGGCCGCAGGCAACAAGTTGACGAAAGTACTTGCCATTATGGAAAAAAACGAAAATAAAGTACTAAACACAAATGTACAAATATATGTGTGTACAATGAGGCTAGCCCAAAACAAAAAACCACAACTCGAATAGATCATTAGCTTGGGGCTATTAAAAAAAAAAAACAAAAAAAATAAAAAAATGTGAAAAATAAACTGTCTTTGATGACCAGCAAGTTTCGACTATAAAAGCTCAACGCTTGGCTCAAACCAACATCAGAACTTCCTCAACGTTCTACCAACTCATATCAAGTCAAAATGAATCCAATTCTTGTGATCGCTTTGAGTGCTGTGTTTGTGGCTCTGGCCGTGGCAACGGTAAGTTCTCCAGAAAGATAGAAGTAAAAAGTCTTATAATAGTTTTTTAATATTATAAAGACTGAGTGTTTAAGGGAAAGAACTTTTTTCAAAAGACTCGATAGACACAAAACTAAATTCAGTCAACTCCATAACATCAATCAGAAAACCAACAAACATTATTCAGTTAAAGCTAATAATTTGTATCTTTTTCTAATTTTAAATGCAGCCCGTTGAACTGACCGAGGAGCAGAAGACTCTGACTAAGCAATATGGTGAGGAGTGCTACAAGGAGATCAATCTGACCGATGAGGAGAAGGCTAAGGTGAAGGCCAAGAACTTTGAGAACCCCACCGAGAATATCAAGTGCTTCTCCAACTGCTTCTTCGAGAAGGTTGGCACCCTCAAGGACGGTGTTATCCAGGAGGAAACGGTTCTCAAGAAGCTGGGCGCACTCATCGGTGAGGAGAAGACACGTGAGGCATTGGCCAAGTGCGGTGCCGTCAAGGGCGCAAATAACTGTGATACTGCAGCCAAGTTGTACGAGTGCTTCAAGCCTTACAGACAGCCAGAAATCAAGGCTTAAACTTGAAAACTGCAAACTGCTGCTCGCTGGCAACTTGTAATCAATTTATGCTTGCATTGAAAAACAACAATAAACACTATTTTCATAATAAGCTAAAACAAATGTGTGTTTGTCTCTTATTAGCCTTCTCAAAAGCGAAAGCTTAACCAACAATTAAAGACCCAAACGACATAAATATAAAATATTTATTCGCAATTTAAAATTTGATGAAAGTACTTATGGCAAAAAAAAAAAATAAAAACAATAAATAAAACAGTCAATATAATTACAACGAGCTTGCCCGAAAAAAAAAGTCAATAAATTTGTATATTATTGTTATATTATTATATATATTGCCGCGGAGCCATAAAGAAGAGAATACCGGCTTTCGGTTCAATCCAATTTCGACTATATAAGCCCAAAACTCGGCTCAAACAAACAACAGAAATTCTACTGCGTTCCAACAAGTTAAAATGAATTTAATTTTTGTGATCGCCTTAAGTCTTGCCTTTGTGGCCGTTGCAACGGTAAGTGCTCAATAACTGTAAAATTAGTGTATTATACAATAGACTAAACAATTACTTAGATAAATTTGAAGAAGAATCTAGAAGAATTAAGTGCGATGAATTAAAAAGTGGGGAACTACTTTTATAAAGAATATTTAAGGAATAATGTTTTATAGAATAATCTAAAATATCTGGTAGATATAAAGCCAAATTAAGCTAATTTGCTAACTTATAGATCAATAATAATTATAACAGTTAAGGGACTCAATTTTTATCCTATCAAAAAATTTATTTCAAACGAACCGTTATTTAGAATATATAAAAATTCATTATCTTATTGATGATCCCTCTTGAAATCTTAAACCACATCCAGCCATATGAGCTGTCCAAGGATGTATTTAAGCTGATCAGGCAGCATGATGAATTCTGCATGAAGGAGAGCCACCTGTCCGATAAGGAGATCGCCAAGTTGAAGGCCAAGGACTTGTCGCATCCCAGCGACAACTTGAAGTGCTTTATGAACTGCACCCTGGAGAAGTTGGGTGTCTTTCACAGCGGTGTCCTCCAGGAGGACTACGTGCGGAAGACATTTGGCCCGCTTGTCGGTGAGGAGATAGTACACAAGGCGCTATCCAAGTGCGGTCACGTCAAGGGCAAAAGTGACTGCGATACGGCATTCAAATTTCACGAGTGCCTCGAGAAGTTGAAGGACGATAAGGAAATTTAATGCGTCCAGCTGCGGATGCTGACAAATTGTAATCAATTTATGCTTGCATTGAAAAACAACAATAAACACTATTTTCATAATAAGCTAAAACAAATGTGTGTTTGTCTTTTATTAGCCTTCTCAAAAGCGAAAACTTAACCAACAATTAAAGACCCAAACGACATAAATATAAAATAATTATTCGCTTGCATTAATAGCAAACGCAATTTAAAATTTGATGAAAGTACTTTTGGCAAAAAAAAAAAAAAACAATAAATAAATAAATCAATATAATTAAAATGAGCTTGCCCGAAAAAAAAATGTCAATAAATTTGTATATTGTATAAATTTGTATATTATGAGCATTGTCGCGGGGCCATAAAGAAAAGAAAACCGGCTTTCGGTTCAAGCCAATTTCGACTATATAAGCCCAAAACTGTGCTCAAACAAACAACATAATTTCTATTGCGTTCTAACAAGTTAAATGAATTTAATTTTTGTGATCGCCTTAAGTCTTGCCTTTGTGGCCGTTGCAACGGTAAGTGCTCAATAACTGTAAAATTAGTGTATTATATAATAGACTAAACAATTACTTAGATAAATTTGAAGAAGAATCTGGAAGAATTAAGTGTGATGAATTAAAAAGTGGGCAACTACTTTTATAAAGAATATTTAAGGAATAATGTTTTATAGAATAATCTAAAATATCTGGTAGATATAAAGCCAAATTAAGCTTATTTGCCAACTCACAGATCAATAATAATTATAACAGTTAAGGGACTTAATTTTTATCCTATCAAAAAAGATATTTCGATTGATATGTTATTTAGAATATATAAAAACTCATTATTTTATTGATCATCCCTCTTGAAATCTTAAACCACATCCAGCCAAATGAGCTGTCCAAGGATGTAGTCAAGCTGATCAGGCAGCATGAAGAATTCTGCATGAAGGAGTGCCACGTGTCCGATAAGGAGATCACCAGGGTGAAGGACGAGGACTGGTCACATCCCAGCGACAACCTCAAGTGCTTTATTAACTGCAACCTGGAGAAGTTGGGTTTCTTTCACAGCGGTGTCCTCCAGGAGGACTACGTGCGGAAGACATTTGGCCCGCTTGTCGGTGAGGAAATAGTAAACAAGGCGCTATCCAAGTGCGGTCACGTCAAGGGCAAGAGTGCCTACGATGCCCTATTCAAATTTCACGAGTGCCTCCAGAAGTTGAAGGACGATAAGGAAATTTAATGCGTCCAGCTGCGGATGCTGACAAATTGTAATTAATTTATGCTTGCATTGAAAAACAATAATAATTACTGTTATTCATAATAGGCAAAACAAAATGTGTGTTTGTTCAAGGCGACAGAGTGTGGCGGGGAGTAACTCTATCTGTGCATTGCACACCCAATCGAATTGTAAGCATGCTCAAAGCACTTCTTAAGAAGTAAATTTCAAAAATCAATTCTTGCTTTTCATTTTGCAATTGCTTATGTTGTGTGTTTTATTTGTGCTTCTTAAGGTGTTTTTCACAATAATAGGAATATAAGCTTAGGGTAACAAAAAAGAAAGTCCGACTGGGTTACTTTTCGTACTCACTGTGTTACAGTTTGTCACAGCTTAATTGCAGCTTTACTGGCCTCTGGACTGGGCAGAAGCCAGCAGCTTAAATGGATTATGTATACATGTTTGTACATGTGATAAAGATGTGTGTGTGTGTGTATATGTGTGTGTGTGTGAGTTTTTGTTGTGTTGTGCGTTGGCTCATTTGCCATTTTCAATTTGCATAATTAAATGCACAATGAGTGCCTCTCACACCTCGGATTATGCAGCAAATGCGTTAATATTGTAAAATAACTTTATTATTTAACGGATTTCGCCGCGTGATTGCTGCAACTGCAACTGCCGCCGCTGCTGCTGCAACTCGCTTATCATTTATGCAAAGTGCAGTAGCTTCTATTTCTCTGCCCCCCCTCAAGCCGCAAGTGCCTTTGCCACACACTGCTCAAAGTTGCTGATAAATTCACAACTGTTCGAGCTTTTTGCAGTGCTGGCCGCACAAGTGGCCAACTGGCTCTTGATCTTGTCGGCCGACACTTTGCTGAATCGGGCCTGGCTATATTTGAGCACCGCTTCGTTATTTTGTTTACCATCGGCAGACACCAGACCCAGTTTCTTGTACAGACAATTGTGATAGCACTTGGATCCCTCGGAGCCATTCGATACACTCTTGCCGTCTTTGATTTGAGTCGCCTCCGCATCGGGTATCTTCAGTTCCTGGATGCAAGCCTGTTGCATGCCCTGATAGGCAGCCAAATCAGCAGCACTCTGCGACTGTATATAGAATTATTACAATCCATTTCCCAGACTTATCAACTCATCAGTCTTACCAAAACCAGCTCAGAGAATGAGCACAATACAAAAATGGTAACAGCAATTTTAACTTTCATCTTGTTTGAATATTTTCGAACTGATTTGATTTATGCTTTGAAGCTGCTTAAATAGTCAAATCTTTCCAGCATGTTAATTGTATTTCGAATTAAGTTAATTAAGTTATTATTTTTCAATTGAATTTAATTTTAGGTTTTGAATTGCAAACAATTTTCCCTGAAAAAAATATTAAAACCTAAAAAATGTAGCGTTAAATTCGACTTGCGTCAATTACTTTTTTGTTTCAGTAAACAATATTATTAACATTATTTTAGCATCCAGTTTATGTATGTTTGTGTTATTTAATAAAACATAACTTTTTCTCCGATAGTTTTTTTTTAAGAGTGCCTTAATTTTTTAAATAAATAACGCGTTTGTGGGTTCAGTTTAATTAGATTGTTTACTTTCATATGAAAAACAAAACAAATCTCGCTTTTTATTTCCTCAAATATTTATATTATTATTGTTAAATTTTAGCACAACGAAGATTTAATACACTTGCAAATGTGAGTCAGTCTTATGACATCCACATTTCATTATAAAACTGAACAATATTCATATGAAAACTATATAATGTAGAAGTTAGATTTTGATGGGTTTTTTTAAGTATGTAAAATTTTATTGATCTTTGATTTGTGGTATTTAAAATGCGTTATTATAAATTTTTAGTTAGTTTTAGCAAATGTTTAGCTGCACTTTCAATTAAGAGTAACTTTGTTTATGGACAGATATCTTTTAATACCCAAAGTTATGCAGCAAGTTTATGTTATTCAACATGCACAGCCCAAAAGCTTGCAACACATTTTAATATTGTCGATATTTAATTTTAACCTACAAAATTTGCCATTTATCAATGGTATAGACACATATATAGTTATAACTTATATAGACTTGGTCTGATCTACTCCGTTTCCGTCGTTGGCTCGTCGTATCGCTGAATGGCATCAATGATCTCATTGGCCTTATCCAACGTGAGTGGAGCATCCCCATCCCCATTCTCATCCCCATTCCCATTCTCATTTCCATTCTCACTTCCATTGTCATTCTCATAGTTGTCGGTTGCTGCAAAATCGTTGACAGAATCGCTATTTTCGATCACCTCTCTTAGTCGCTGCTCCGCCTCCAGATTCTTGAGATGATTGTAGCACAGGTGCAGCCTATAGGCAGCCTCACAGCGATTCTTGCTGGTCATGTCTTTGCACTCCTTTATCTTCGGCTTCAGGCGATGCATTAGACTCTGCAGCTGCATACGGAACGCCTCCTCCAGCATCATGTCGTAGTGAACCAGGCCCAGACTCTCGTACAAACAGCGCACAAAACACTGCAGCGGCTCATTACGCTTCAGATCCAAATATGGCGATGCATTGCCATAGTCCAAGTCAACCAGATTGGCGCCGTTGCTCAGATCAGCATCCCCATCGCCGGCGGCCATGGCCAACTCACTGTTGGCGTTGTCGCTGAAGAACATGCCGAGCCGGAAGAATTTCAGCTGCGACATCGATATCTCCGTCTCCCTCATGCAGGATTGCAGCAGCTCCTGGCTGAACTTTGGAGTTGCAGTCGTCGTCAAAGTCACATTCCGATCATCCACTTCGCTGCGTGTCAAGGACATGTTTAGCGACACGGAGAGCGAACGGGTCTACAAAGAGTGAGTAGGGAGAGTGAGATAGAGAGAGAAAGTACAGATATCTTTCTTTCTATAGGAAACTTTCTCTTTTATTTTGGCCAAGCTTTCTACATTACCCATGCCAGTTTTGGTATATTGGTCAAACACAGGCAGAGCGCCAACAAATTTGTGATTTGAGTATTCATTTAATTTTGGACTCCTTCTATTTTGTAACACTTTCAAAAACGATCTGGCGCACAACATTCACTGCTTTTTATAGGGTCTGGTGTTATCGGTTCTAAGTGGTATTTAATGGCTTTGCCAAAAATGTTGCATGCCTCAATAGTCACAAATCTGTTATAAATATAAAATTTGACGAATTCAACTGAATTCAACCAGAAAAATACTTTTTCCCGATCTCGATTAAGATTATTTTAATAGCTGCGATGAGGTGACATTTATATTTGGATTATTTTCTACATAAATAATGCTTTAAGGACATGCCTCAGTGCATAGCTATATAGATCAGCTATAAGCAGTTTAAAGTATCATTATAATTTCAGATTACTTTTATATTTGTTTGTTCATAATGACATGGATAATTGTAGTTTTCGTTGAATAATTACTCAAATAATTAACATTATTTTACGCTTTATACATTCTTCATTTATTTTAATTAAAGTAATTACAATTTTAAATTGATTACTTAAAATTGGCATTGGATTCTTAAGCTAATCGCAGAATCTTATCAACATTCGAGATATTTCTTAGCTGAATGGTGCTCAATTGGAGCTCGCCGGTTCGAGTTGGCCACTATCCCTAAAAGCAATCCCTAATTGATGAACTCAGCAGCAGACGTGTGCTGATTATCTGGAACAGGAACAGGGAACAGGACACAGAACCTGGTCAGTCAGTGTGTCTTTAAGATCAAAGTAAAGACTGTTGAACTGTCAATCGCACAATATATCTAACAACCCCCCTGAGCGTAGTTTTTATAAAATTAAATTACATTAATGTGAGAACCGTAGGCAAGCCACCCACCCCCCATCCTCCTCCTATCAAACCGCAACCCCCGCAAGAACAAGTCACAGACTCATTGAGCCAACTAACAAGGCAGAGACAAGACAAGCGAAATAAGAAAAGTTGCGACCAGCTACTTGGCTGTCTTCCTATCTCTCAGTCTGACTCGGTCTGTCTGTTTGTCTGTCTGTCTGTCTGTCTGTCTGTCAAGACAAAGGCTAGCGAAGCATCAATGTGTTTGTCCCTTTGGCAGGACGCGTGTGGGTTTTTCTTTGACAAGCCGCTCCAAACCACGAGCTGTCTACTTAAATGCATTAGCCGTTTCTCGTCGCGTCTGACGATGGATGGGGATGGGTGTGGAGATGGGCGTGGGCGTGGGGGTTTCTGTGGGGGTGTGTTTCTTGGCATGGGTTTGCTTTTTAATAGACATTAGTAAACGCATCAGTGATTATGCCAAGGCTTTTGTGTGCAGACAACTGCAACTGAAACGGATGCTAAATGGAAGTGACATGACAGTCAGTCAGACCGTTCTGGCCAGGAAGTGACAAAATGAATTATACACGCCAAAAGCAACCAAGCAGTCAACCAGCCAAACAACCGACCAACTAGGCAGACAGACAGACAGTCAGTCAGTCAGCTGACGCCAAGCTAATAGCTAATAGCCGGGCACAGCTCCAAATTCCCCAAGCGATTGTCCTCAACGTGCGAAACGTATCCCGACGTGAAGCCCAACCGGGCGCAGCAACCCTATAAATGTACACTCAGCGAAAAAACAGAGCAAGAAATCGTAGGATAAAATGTGTTAATGAATAACACTTGCATTTTGTAAATTCAGAAATAACTTTCAAAAAAAGGAAATTTGATTTTAGGCAGGGTTGCAACTTCCCAGATTGAAATTTAAAATCGAAACCGAAACTCAACATTTATTTAAAAAGGCAGTCAACAAATTGGAACCAATTCATTCAGAGCCAAAATACCAATCAGTTGGATAAGCTTGTTGGCTTATATTTTAAGGCGATTAGCCTGTTTTTTTTTGGACAGTGTATGAATAACCTGAGCACACCTCACTGATCCAATGGCAATTGCAATTGCGACACGTGCTCAATGAATGTTTAATGATTTGTTAATTGGATTTTGGCTTTTGAGCAAGCACAACAACAACAACAACAACGGGACTTTTTGTGCCTATTCATTTGTAAAAAACATTATCCAAATAAAAAGGAGTAGAATACAGTGAAAAAAAGAAACGTGCGTAAGTTTTTTGAAGTGACGCTTATCAATATTTATGCATTGCATAAGCGTGCAAATACCGTTGGGAGACTGTGAGATCAACAAGGACTTAAGGCCTGATGACGGTCTGACAGCCGCCACGTAATGATGGCCAACTGTTATGCAAATTGTTGGCTAAATGACCTTTGAGACTACCCACTGGACAATAGCCTCCAATTATTAAGAATGTGGGCACTTTTCAAGTTTTAACAAGCTCACAGTTTTTCCAAGCATTTTTAAAAACTTTTCCTCAACGAAAAGTGCTCTCTGCTGAAATGGGAAATTCGCTTAACAAAAAATTAATAAATTTGAATTTCATTGATTTCTTCAAGTGTAAGAAAGCTCTGATTTTTATTTTTTTTATGTATTCATTAACAAGTATAAACAATTTTTTTTTTTTTTTTTTTTTTTTTTGATACAACAAATTATTGCTGACAATTCACAGATAATTTTTTGGGCTCGTAACAACATTGGTTGACTTAGATCTCAGCGTGATTTTCATGGTAGCACTGGAATAGCTTGAAGGACGTATCGCAATTGTTCTCACCCTTCAGCGAGTCGCACTTGGCCTGAATCGCTTTCACTTTGTCAACGCCGGCGACGGGACCCAGCTTCTCCAAGACGAAATCAGACTTGATCTGGCCATCTACAATGAAACCGGTCTTCTCCAGGAAACAGTTGGCAAAGCACTTCAGCTTGGGATCCGAATTGTCGAAATTGCCATCACGCAAAGCGGTGGCTTGTTCCTTGGTGATCCCCTCCTGCTCAATGCAGCTGACACCAGCTGCCTTGGCCTTCTCCTTCTGTTCCTCCGACAGCTGAATTTTCTAGAGAGGATACCAGAGATATATGTGGGGGATATGATTGGATTATATATATAGATCACTTACTTGAGCAGCAACCAGAGCCACACAGGCAACCAGAACAATCAGAAATTTCATGATGTTTTTGCGTTAGTTTTAGTTTTCGCACTGTTCGTTTGATTCAATGATCGCCACGTTTTTATATCATTTGTTGACTTGCATTGTTGTTGTTGTTGTTATTTTTTTTTATTGTTTATTATATAGCTGAATGATCACACACAAAGCTATACTTAAATCGTATAAATTGCTGTAGTATATTTAACCCGCACTTAGTTTTTGTACCCAGAATGGATGAACAAATGGGTATGATGTAGTTGAGCTAAAGTATGTAACAAGCAGAAAAAAGTATATATATATATATATATATATATATATATATATATATAATAATAATTCATAATTCAGATCTAATTTGATCTAGCCATGAAAGACTTTAATTGCTAAAATATAGGTTAAAATTATAAAATTAATTATCTGCAAAAATGTCATAAAGACCGACACCAACTGATAAGCAAAGACTTTAGTCTAGGGTATCCACCAGTCGAGCACTCTCGCTTAGAGCATTCGAACTTATTTTTTAATGATTCCCAACATCTGTTTTGACTACTTGTTGTATGCGTCACTTTCACAGATTGTTTTTGTATTGCAATCGGAGGCCTTAACAATTATTGCATCCAGTGATTTAAGCCAGGTTCAACGTGCCGTTGCTGCTAATTGCTTCTTGTAATTTATAAAATTAACATTAACGATAATTTTAAATGTTTTTTGAGTTGTAATTTTTTAAGTGGCGTTGAGTGCAGCGATGCAGCAATTTTCATTTTTTTTTTCTCTCTACTTTTTTTTAAGTATTAAATACATAGCCATATTTTCAGGGCTAATTCGCCTAATCAGCCTACGTAATGAGACAGAATTTTGCGCAATGAATAAATAAGAGCCAAAGTACACATTTTTGGTAGCGTTTTGTTATTTTTATAATTTACTACTAAATATGCAAAGCCAAATTGGTGAATTAGTACTTTAAATCACACGGAACTAGACCTGCTTGACATAAAAACAAACTCTTTGTGAAAGTTGATTTCAAACTACCCTGTACCTATATATATATATATTTTTTTTTTTAGATGACATTATAATTTATAAGTAGAACAAAGTTATTCAGAATCGGGCAATAAACGATAGCTTTCTATTATTATGTTTATTCATATAAATTGCTATTAATTGCTCTGAATTTAATTCAAACTCTATTAAATTACTCTAGTTCCTTAATTTATTTTTAAGTGTTTGATTAACTATGTTAAACTGTTGTTGACAGCTATAAGCATATAATCAATCTGAAATCAACAATTTCCCAATCATTATCCCATCTCAGTATATTTCCATAATTGAACGACTGTGAATCAGATGCCGGCAAATCAGGCGAATTCAAAGTAAGATTCCGGTTTTCAAATATAATATTTAAAAAGACCTGGGGCAACTTTTAACTGTGATTGAAGTTTATGTGGGGCACAGACAGCTACTGGTGCCAAAGTCCAAATTTATTGAAAGATTTAGAGCGGTTACTTTACGCAAATAGAAGACTAAATACCCTTTCAGACTGATGGATTTTTTGTTTTTAATTGTATGTATAAATATGTAAATATAGATAAAGATAACTGACTGCAGAAAAAATATATATTGACTACAAATCTCATCAAGATAGTTTTAAAACTGTGGGACTAGTTTGGATCGAAACAAACAGACAGGCAAACATGATTATATCTATATATTTATAGAGATTTATGGATGTCTGCTTTAATGCAGGGTAAACATGATTATATCTATATATTTATAGAGATTTATGGATATGTCTGTTTTAAAGCAGGGCAAACTTTACAACAAAATCATAAAACTCGCTGCAGACTTTACCCGTGAAATAAAGATTAAAATATAAGCTCAAAGTGCAAATGCTGAAACTGGTTTCCTAAAAACCACAGACAGTTGATAGTCTCATTTTGGCAATTAAGAAAGTACCATTTTTTATTATAAGTTGATTGTGTGTGGAGCCAAATGGTTGCAAGTTGATGTTTGGAAAGAGACACTTTGTTCGCGACTCGTGTTTCGTGCAACAAATAACGTTATATCGCATATATTACAAATATTTACTGCTGACAGCATCGATAATTCATGACCTACTCAAACTACTTACCTTACCTATATATAAATATATATATATATATAACCCTGTTAAGCACAAAACTTACCCAGACAAACTCATAAATAGTTACGCACGCCAACTCCAACCCAGGAAAATGAATGAAAATGAAAATGAAGAGAAAACAAAATGTCAGAATTCTGGCAAACGCTTATTGGGTGCCATCGTCGCCTGCCAGGGCCATAACAAATATAAAATATTTAAATAGTAATAAATTCATAATGTCAACGTGTTGTTGCTGTAACTGCCATAGATTTATAGACAATAATAACGACAAACACGAAACGCCATCGCACAACAACAAATACAACAAAACAAAACAAAACAAAAAACCTGTGACTTAAGTAGCCAAAGAAAAAAAGTAAATAAATATAAAAAACGATACTTAGAAGTTACCGACTCCGCAATACTTTAACTAGTTCACATTCTTCTGGTGACACTATCTTCTAATGAATGTTTCGTAAAATCGTATACTCAAGAAGCGGTTCTCAAATCTCACATACCCAATTCTCTCATTCGCAAAACAGGGTATAAACAGGTAAAAATTCTCTTGTTGGAACAGCACGCCGAGGAGATACCCTTATTAAAAATTTCCATCTTCTTGCTGTGAAGTTTGGAAAAATTGAAAACACGGCTTTCTTTCGTAATTTTAACTTGCTTTTGGTGTGCATTTTATAGTTAATCAATACTATGTCATGGTTATCGATTTTTATCGATATTCAGAAAAGCGAAATATATATTTAAATCTGTCTTCCGCTGGTCAAATGTTTTTTTGCTTTTGTTAAACTCCGATAATATTTTGATTCACCTTCAGGAAGAGACTTACAGCGTCCAATCAGCAAAAGATTTTGAAACTAATAAGTCATCGGATAAAATAAAATAACTTGTTCTACATAAGATATCTACAGAGAATCTAGCATGCTGCCAACTCCTACATAACTACATTATACCCCTTTTACGCATTTTCAATGGGTACAAAAAACAAAAGCAAAACTTAACTTTGCAAAAAAAGGCGAAAAAAAAAAAAATGGAAATGCCAGTCGTTTTATAACTTCATATAAGAAAATAATAAAATTCTTTTATCGTAGACATGATAGACGGTTAGTTCAAGGGTCGGGGGATTAATAGCGTCATGTACCTTATAAAAATACATATACTATATTAAATACTATATGGCATGCCATAAAAATATAAACAGCACATAAAACGACTATGAAAAACAATGGCACACGTTACACTACAACCCAGGAGAGAAAGTCAAAGAGAGAGAGAGAGAGAGACTGAAAGAAAGAGAGAGAGAGAGAGAGAGGGCAAGCTAATGAAATGTCATTGGACCCGGGAGGCGCGGAGAGGGAATATCAAACTAAACTGAAATGCAAATGTCACGCGAAAAACTATTTGACGACATTACGTTGACATTATAATGCGATATGACCAAAGAATATATATATTTTTATATATATATATATATATATAAATATATATGGCCCCAAGAGACCCCAACCAACCTCAACCTGAAGCTTGTGGTATATGCTAAGTATATTCCAGTCATATGCAAATTTGATGACTTCTTTTTATGATAAGTCATGCAACTAAGTTTAATCACTATGAAAATTAAAAAATAAAGAAAACTATTATAAAACTAAAGACCCATAAACTGTATTGTGTCCAGCAAAAATTGTATTAGTGTTATAGTAAATTCTAATTATTATTGAAATAAAAAATAAGTTAAACATTTACCAAGTGTCACGATTGTTATATTGTTACAAATTGTTATATTAATGTTAGCCAACTTTTTAATTATATACATTAATTGAATTCTAGAAATCCGGTTTCTAAAAATCAACTTATCAAAAGATTATAGCTTAGCTATTAACTTAATCAGAGCTGAAGTTATAAAGTATATTTTATTTTAATTTTTTCATTTTTATAGTTCTACTCAATTACAAAATCAGTAAGTATCAGTTGCATACACTGCAATTAAATTTCAGATAGATCATTTGCATCTTCTGAATTTCCCTTCTAGTCCTACTGTCACTTAAAAGGTTTCCAATTTCAACAAATTTCACGCAACGAACAATAATTATAAATTTTTGTCAAAATGACCGAATGACCGATAAATCATTTATTACTGTCACGTTTATGGGAGAAGGGGGCTGAAGGGCTATGCTTGATCTCTGTACCGGAACAAAGCCTACAGAAATTCAATTAGGCTTATCCCGTGCAACAACAACAACAGCAACAACAACAACAGCAAAAGACCAGCAGGTAAAACAGCTGCAACACCTGCGCAATTAATTAGTGTTTGCCGCATTAATTTCACAGAAAAAAAAAAGAAAAAAAAAAGAAAAAGATAATTCGAGAGGCTCACATAAAATCCAAAAGCCCAATAGGAGACTCCAACATAGGGTCAAAAGCGTAGCTCGACCCACTGGCTAATAAATTCAAAATGTGGCCAGCATCCGCCGTGTCCGCCGACCCTTGTCCAAGGACCACACTACAAAAAGGCTTAACTCGGCCAAGCTCAGTTTTTGGGGCACGCAATTAGAGCCAGAAAATATGTACCAAAGTCAGCAATGGGCCGGAAACACCACAGAAAACACTAAAGCAGCCAAATCAAATAAAGCAAATTCAGTTAATTTAAATTATAATTAAGGGCCAAGACCAGATGCAAAGATAAAATGTGCTTTGAAGTGTGTCCAACTTTAATTAAAGATTTACTTAAAGTTTATAAATGAAAAAAGTGTGTGACAAAATAAGACCAAGATATATAGATATATAGAGAGATCTTGGAAGCTGAAAACTGAATAATAAATATATTTATTTTTTATTATTTTTTTTTTAGTCTGTGTAGTCATATTCGAAATTTCGTTAAGGCTATTTCAAGTAGTTCAACATAACCATTTTTAATTTAATTTAATTTAAAATGTATTGTTTTATTTTATGCGCAACTTTAATCCTTGGGGGGGCGGCTGATAAAAATCTCATCGGTGGTCATAAAATGTAAGCGACAAGCTCCGGCGAGAGATATCATAATTTCCACTTCTATAATTTGTTTACGATTATAACCGCATGCAAAATAAAACGCATTTAAGTAATTAAGTCATAAAAAAGAAAAAAAATGCGTGCGCTCGTAAAAAATGGTGGCCGCATTTGCAATAAAATGCCAAGGAAACAAAACAATTAGGCAATTAAATTCGCTCATATTACCAAAAATTTTCGTTTTGGTAACAAAACGCGTCGTAAAAGGCCTGAGGGACACTCAAAGAAAAAAACAAAATAAATAAAAAAGGGTCACAAAAAATTATGCGCATAAAAATAGCACAAGAAAAGAACATGAAAATGCTGTTGATTTGCTTTGGCCCAATGTCGATTGCGGAGTGTTTTTAGTAATATTTATTGAATACGAATTCCGGCAAGCAAAAAAGGAGGGCCAAAAAGAATGAAGGCAACAGAAAGCGATGCGCTAACAAAAGCAGCTCAACGCATATTTTTGCCCAACTGCCGGCAACGAAAATTCCGAGCGCGACAAAATGAATTCTTTTGTGACAAGTTCGGTTCAGTTCAGTTCAGTTCAGTTCAGCTCCGTTTCTGTTTCTGGAGGAGCCAGGAGAACTTCGAACCCCACGAGAAACGGCCACTTCATGGAAAAGCGAATCGCTTCTTGTCGTCATTTTATTCTTTCTTCTTTTTTCTTGCCTTTTGCTCCGCTTTTTATACAAGGCATCAAAGACAGTCAGGTGAAGGAATGCAGTAACCATTTTGTAAGAAATTGAAAAATCTTAGAGGCAAATGGGGGATGTGTGTGTGTGTTGGTGTGTTGGTGTGTGTGTGTGGAAAATCATCAGCAAATGCGCTGGTTTAGTTCACATTATTGTCAGTGGGCTCCCCGAACTCCGCCGCTCCAGTTGATATTTGCTCTTGTGCATGGAATTTTTTAATAAACGTTAAAGTTTATAACATTCTCCGGGCACTTACATACGAGCATATCGACATGATGGACCCTATACTTATATATATATATACTGCTTGGCGAGTGGGGAGTGTGCTGGGGGGGTGTGGTTGGGAGTTAAGGTGTTATCGTGGATGGGAGGCGTTCATTCCGACAGTTTCTCGTCTAAAAAGGTAAGCCAAAGGCATAAAGAGCCCTCACATAAAACCGACTAATTAGGCAAAGCATCTAATTAGACACACACACACACACACAACAAGCAGCAGCAGCAGCTAAAAGAGGAGCAGTACCAAAAAAAGAAATACCAACAAGGATATGCGTCTTTTGCGCCTGCTCGTAAAAGCCAAAGCCCCCAAATGACAGCGTCGCTAAAAATTCTTATCGTAACGCCAAAAATTAAGCCCCAACAACAAAATAAAAGAGACCCCCCAACAAATTTATTGTGGCAAAGGTTAAAGATGCGCCATGTTAAATGTGGAAATTGTTTAATCCAGAGCTTAGCAATTACAAGGCACAGCGCTCCGTGGTCAGCTGCATGAAATTGGTAGCTGACAACGTTTACCCAAACAGGCAACAAGCAAAAGCCAAAAAAGAAAAAAAAAAAAAGGGAACCCTCACTAAACCAAGTGCAAGCCGAAGTAGCAATGCTCTAACAGAGTTTATATTACTTGTTAGCAGTTCTTTACATTATTATTATTTAAATATAAATAAATATTAATAAAAATTTACAAATTGTTCTATTAAATTTTAAGAAATAGAAATCTTTTCTTAATTCTAACAAGACAAATACTTTCAGCCACATATTAATTGATTACCTACTTTTTATTATGATATAAAAAATAACTGATTTTCGACTTCTATATCAGCTGTATTAAAAACCAACTTTTATTAAAAAAAAATATATTTGTTTTTTATAATAATCTTCAATGATTCAGCAAATCTTCTTTAACTTAACTTCGCTGCCTCCACATTTCCCGCAAAATCAACACGCCTTATTTGAGGGTATACGCATATATTTATATAAAATATATATATGTATATACATATATATACAGAAAAGTGGAATGAAAAGCTATTTACATTTTATTTGCTTTGTAATTTGATGCTCGATTGCGTTTTTAGTGTGTAATGAGCTGGGCAGCAAATGCGTTTATTTTTGTACCGGCAAAAAAAAGTCAAAGCCGTCAACGTTAGAAATCAGGTGCAGAAGAGGAGTAGAGTATTCAACACTATTTGGACCATTAGGGGGAAAGAAAAAAAAGGTTAGTTGGCGCATAGTTAACCTAAGCCAATTTGACAAGCACAGTTAGTTTTAATGCGTCTTAAAAACGAGATGAGATTTCTAAAAATAAAATTACTTGCATCGTTTTACGAGTAGTTTTTAGGTGCAATGTACTTAATAAAATCTTATAAATATTTTATTATTTTTTAATTTATTTATAATTTAAATTTGGTTTTAGACTTGATTTAATTCAATTTTACTGATTCTAGTTGACAATAAATTAATAATTATTTATTAAACAGTTCATAAATATTCTACGTAGGTTAAAATGCCCTAAGAAATGCTGCAAGAAAAGTAATTATTTTCTGCCAGTGTTTTAGTCATTAATTCTCAAAGTATATTCGTCATCTATTAAGTAATAAATTTTACATTAAATTAGCTGCTTTTCTTGCCCGCGTGAATTAAATTTTCTTCATTGTTTTGTAGGCAAGCAAAGGAAAATTGTTCTCATCATAATTTTCATTGCAATTGACGCACGAGTGCATTAGCAACACCCTGAGAATATTTAGGCACTTCAATTTGTGTACAAAATAAATTGCATAAAATATTCTATTTACGTGCTGAACGATTCCCAAAACATGACACCAACAACAAAGCGTTGCAGAGTTGGCCAAAAGCACAAAGATGGATTTGCAAGAGAAACCCGTAAAATGTATTTATTATATTTAATGCAATCAAATATGGTTGTAACTGCAATGCCTGAGGGATGTGGAGGAGGGTGGTGGGGAGGCGAGGGGAATTCTCTAGCTTGGTCTAAGGAAAGAGGGTCAAAACTATGCGCATTTTGGTATTACACAATTTGCTGTTTGAGTTGTGCTTGGAATTTAATATAAGCTATGCGGATTGCGAATTCTTCTCACCAGTTGTCAAGAGTTCCAGTTGAGTTCCAATGCCAAAAGAGTTAAGTGAAATAAAAAACACTTTTTGTCATGTGTTTTATAATTTGATGAAAGTTGCATAAATATGCGAACATCACTTATTTTACTAATTAGAACGAATTACTTCACCTACGAAATGACTGGGCACAATATTTGTCATTTGCCAAACTGGTTTGTGTGAATTGTTTAAATTATTGCCAAAAGTGTTGTTTTCTTGTTGGATAATAGTCAAGCATTTTAAATTTGAATTAAGTGTATTTAATTTGATTTTCATATGCTGTGATGGACATTAAAGCACTTTAGCTAAGCAGTTTTTTTAGTTGAAGCAGCGACTCAAAACTAAACATGCAAATTGTAAATGAAATTCATTTTTATTGCTAATTATGTTAATAGACAGTTGTTTAATATTTTTATATATATTAAATGTGTATATTTAAGTACCGATAAGGGAAAATCCATTAGGGACCAATAGATATTTATACATTTGCAAAAATGTATTTTTGGCTTACAGCAAACTGGAAATGAAATTGCGAAATTGCCGATTGAAGTTCTGAAGTGAAACTGAAACTGTTTGCAGGAACTGATATTATGACTCTATATAGTATCATAACGGAACTGAATACCAACAAAAATATTAAGCCAATTTATAACTATTACGGAAACCTTTAGAAATAAGATTTGATTTGTCATTTTGGCTTACAGTAATAAAAGTATCTTTTATCTATTGTACCTTAGTTAAGGTCTGTATACCGGATATGTGTGAAAATCTTAAGAAAACACAGCTTCAAAGCAAACCAACCCCTAAACTTATTTCGCGGCTCTTTTATTTGGCCATGTCGAAACTATTCACGCAATTCAGCCAACTGCCAACTGACCCCAAAAAATCTGGGGGGCCAAGGTTCAACAACCTTGCGTCACATCCCCAAAGGAAATAGTCTCTGATGAAGCTGAGGGAGCTTATCGAAGACAAACACACACATATATATATATACATGTTAGCAATAATCATAGGCATAAGATTTACTAATAACAATGATATAAGACATTTGCGCAAATGAGTATATAATAAAGCTAATGGAAAATTATGGAGCCAGCTGGTTGGAGCAAAGTGGGGGATTGGGAGTGTAGGCTGGAGTGGGAGGCTGGTTAGCTGGCGCCACTTTCTTGCCAGTGGAGGATACAAATATATAGAGCATTATATGAGTTATATTATTTATGTATGGCTTTTCGAATTGGGGTAGTTTTAGAGAGTTGCATTCAGCAATTTATTTTTCACTTTTTTTTTAAAGAACATTTAACAGCTTCCGCAAAATAGAAATACGTATCTCAAGTCTCGTGATTAATTCAATATATATATATATATGTATGTGTAAGCATATAATTGATTAAATCGACCTTCATGCAATTTATGGGGCTATCATTTGAAATTAAATGCGAACTTTTAATGTTTATTACCTGAACATATTGCAAGTGGACCTTTTACCGGAGGGTGGACCTCACCTTAATGGTCTATTAAGGTGTTTGGGAAACGAATTTGGGGCCTGCGATTTAAAGGCAATTAAATTGAAATGTCTTTTTGATACCCTGTAACTATAAGAATTAGAAATAAAAGTATTATTAGAGAAGTACTAAAAGCTACAACAAGTAAGAATTGTGTAGTCGAGTTAGCTCGACTACGATATACCCTTAACCAAGCTGTTACATATATTCTAGTTATTTTTGGCAACTTTTCCTTTAAGATGATTTGGACTCAAATGATCAGTTCCGAAAGTGCATTTCTTACAGAGTATTTTTACTCAAAAGCATACACATACATAACTACATACATACGTACACGAAACAGTAGTTATCGGGGCTCTACAGAATACACACAAATATATTGACGCTAGCGTCGATTATCAGGCCATCTCTTTTTAACACATGCGCTCGCCTATTTATGCATACAGAAAATGCAGCAATAAGATCCATATGAAAATATATTTTCGACCACAACTTTGGAGTTTCTTATTCGATCTTAATTAAATTCTTGCAATAGACAGAGGTTTTTTGTACTATTTATGGATTATTTAGTTGAAGCGACAATTATTGGTTGTTAGCAAGTTTCTTGTGCTCGAAATGCGAGAGATGTGTGGGGCATGAGTTGCGCAAGAGATCCGCAAGTGGATGCAACAAAAGATAGACTGACTGACAGATTGACTAACTTATAGACTGAATGACTACCTGACTAACTGACTGACTGACACCATCTCTTTCTCTCACATGCGCTCGCCTATTTATATGTATACAGAAAATGCTTGCGGCTGCTGATAGAAATGAGATCAATATGAGAATATATTTTCGACTATAACTTTGGTGTTTCTTGTCCGATCGTAATGAAATTTCGACAATTGATCCATAATATGTATATGTATGTTATGTATAAATTAGAAGCCTCTGCCTAAATTGTGGAATTTATTGCTATCGGAAATCGAAATGTATCGATAATTCAGAAACTGAGGCGGTTATCGATCAAATAAAGCAAACTTGATCTGCGCCTGGTACACGAGAACTTATATTCCAAATTTGAAGTCGCTAGCGCTTATAGTCTCTGAGATCCGCGTGTTCATACAGACGGACAGGGCTATATCGACTCGGCTGTTGATCCTGATCAAGAATATATATACTTTATGGGGTCGGAGATGCTTCCTTCTGCCTGTTACATACATTTGCACAAAACCATTATACCCTTTTTACCCATTTTTAATGGGTTAAGGGTATACAAATTTAATTACAGTGTGACGATGTGCGCAAGCTGGACAAACAATTTCCGTCGTTCGACTTTGGGAAAGTATATTGGGGAAATTCTTTAGAACTTTAAGAAATCTATTTTGCCCATTCTAAGAAGTAAATTTGACAGAGGTAGAATGACGATGTTGATGCTCAGGGCTGGACAAATATTATGCGTGGTGCCTCTTGGGGAAGCGACATTGAGCGAATTCTTTAAAACCGGACTTTACCTTGATCTTCAACGCGAATGTGATAAGAAACACGCGTTAAGCTGACAAAGAAGCGTGCGAGTCATTATCATTAAAGAATATATATATTTAAATGTTTCTTGGAAAAATACTAAAATATTATATATATTATATATTATATAGACGCAAGCTGAAGGCTGCCTATAAATTCAACAGCTTGCAACTCAGTTTCTTCAGTCTTCTCTGATCAGTGCTCATTAAAAATACTTAAATATTCCGAACAAAATGTTTCAGTTTATTTGCACTGTGTTTTTAATTTTTATTGCTGTACAAAAAAGTGGAGGGGAAAATGTTCAAAGAGATGAGGAACAATTATATTTAGTTCTTGAAAATGCGGACAAAACCGAAATACGTCTTCAGGTCAAAGATATATGCAGCAAAGTTGAGCAGGCGCACCTCGAAGAGATTAGGTTTGTCTTGGAAATTTTGATTGTATTTCGAAAAGATTTCAAAGATTTCTTCACAGATCAGAACTGTCTAGTCAGAGAGAATTACGCAGCGCGCTGATGGGTAAACTAGAAGAAACCACATCAGAAAAGATTCGTCAAAACGAGTTGCTGAATAGTGTGATGGGAAAACTTAAAGATATGAATGAGAAATTCAATAAAGAAAGTTCGGAGAGGAAAATCGAGCAGAATCGTCAGAGCAAGGTGCAGAATGATGTGATAAACAAACTTGATCAGTTGAATGATAAATTCAATAACGTAAGTTTGGAGAACAATATCGAGCAGAAAAGACAGAGCGAATTAGTGAATGAGAAGATGGGTAAATTGCAGAATGATGTGATGGGAAAACTTAAAGATTTGAATGAGAAATTCAATAAAGAAAGTTCGGAGAGGAAAATCGAGCAGAATCATCAGAGCAAGGTGCAGAATGATGTGATAACAAAACTTGATCAGTTGAATGATAAATTCAATAACGTAAGTTTGGAGAACAATATCGAGCAGAAAAGGCAGAGCGAATTAGTGAATGAGAAGATGGGTAAATTGCAGAATGATGTGATGGGAAAACTTAAAGATTTGAATGAGAAATTCAATAAAGAAAGTTCGGAGAGGAAAATCGAGCAGAATCGTCAGAGCAAGGTGCAGAATGATGTGATTAACAAACTTGATCAGTTGAATGATAAATTCAATAACGTAAGTTTGGAGAACAATATCGAGCAGAAAAGACAGAGCGAATTAGTGAATGAGAAGATGGGTAAATTGCAGAATGATGTGATGGGAAAACTTAAAGATTTGAATGAGAAATTCAATAAAGAAAGTTCGGAGAGGAAAATCGAGCAGAATCGTCCGAGCAAGGTGCAGAATGATGTGATAACTAAACTTGATCAGTTGAATGATAAATTCAATAACGTAAGTTTGGAGAACAATATCGAGCAGAAAAGACAGAGCGAATTAGTGAATGAGAAGATGGGTAAATTGCAGAATGATGTGATAAGTAAACTTGATCAGTTGAACGAGAAACATAATAGGTTGGAGACTAAAATTATATCTGAAAAGAGCAGGCAGAGCGAATTGCTGAATGAAATTGTGGGTAAACTCAATGAGCCAATTAAGTTTCCCAGCAGCTGTGAAAATGTGCCGGCTGTGAATCGTCGTAGTGGTATTCAGAAGATCGTCGTGCCCAGGTATAGTCTGGATCCGTTTAACGTTAGTTGTGATGAGGAAACACAGGGCGGAGGTTGGACAACTGTGCTGAGGCGTCAAGACGGAAGTGTGGATTTTTTTCGGTTCTGGAATGAATACAAACATGGCTTTGGCAATTTATCTGGCGAGTTCTTCATTGGTCTCGAAAAACTTCATTTCATGACCAAAGCTGAAGATCAAGAATTACTTATAACCATGGTGCACCCCAACGGAACACATGCGTTTGCAAAATATGATATATTTGCAATCGATGGAGAAAATGAAGCTTACAAACTGAGCTCATTGGGAAAATACTCTGGAGATACGGGCGATTCTTTGCGGTATCATTTGGGTGAAAAGTTCACCTCACGAGATAATGACAACGATAAACTGGATGGTGCCAATTGTGCTAATAATTATACGGGCGGTTGGTGGTACAATAGTTGCCAATTCAGGTAATATATGCAATCAGTTTTTATTAGTGATCAATTGTCTTTTAAATTATTTTTATATGTGACAGCAATCTGATGGGAAAGTATGCTGAAACTCAACCTTTCAAGGGCATTCATTGGTATCACTTCACTGGTGACTATGTTTCACTAAAACGTGTTGAGATGATGATAAGGCAGAGAAGGGATTGAAATATTATCTAAATACCTTGAAAATATATTTGTTTATGTAATCTACAATAAGATGCTCTTGATTCCAGTGCAAGTTATATCAAAAGTTAACATAGCTCTAAAAGTTGTATATTGAAAATTATATTGAATCCATTTATACCAGATTAAATAATATTGAATAAAGTTTGATGTCATCTTATTTCTAATTTTTTATAGTACATTCAGACTAAATACGCATTGAACTAAATTGTCTTATTCAAAATATATTCTTCACAATGTCAATTACTCGCCGGAAGACTTTGTAGGATGCAATAATAATTAATTCTCAATTCACTTATAAATGTAGCTACATACATAATGGAAGTCCCTATATATATATTATATATTCCTTATCACTCGCGCGTCGGAGTGTGTTCAGTACATGACAATAACATTCGACTATCGGTCCTTGCATCTTCTGGTATGCCTCAATATGTATCTTCAGCTGCCTCATACTCCTAGCTTGGTACAACAATGCCTTATTAGTTCTAGAGTCGGGAATACCGCCAATGAAATATTCTATCAAACTGTCATCTTCCAAATGAATGGGCTTTGCTATTTCCATCAAACAATACATGTATTCATGTAACGTTTCATTTCTCATCAGCTGCCGTTTGCCGAGTCTACGGTAAATTTCAGCTGACGACACTCTTACAGCAAATTCGTCGATCAACACTCTCTTTAATGCGTTCCAATCACGAATATCCCGCTGGCTACGTACAAACAACTTTGCTGCACCACTAAGCAATTGTTTGCCATAAACGAACAACTGAATCTGGTTCCACTCTACAGTAATCGCACACTCTTCGAGTTCTCCTATCCACTGATTAATATCTGAGGAATTTGAACCAGAAAACTGTGAAACACTACCTTCAACATCCTTTAGAGTAAGCCATTGCCTTGCCATAGATACGGCTTCTCTCTGTCGGCTCTGACTTGTTACACTATCCATTACTGTTGTATCTAGTACTTCATAATCAGAAATATCCCTATCTTGCTCATTGGCTTCAACACTCTGCAACCCAAAATGATTCATTAGTCTATTTTGCAACTCTAATTTCTTCCCATTTGCACTAAGTCTAAACTCTGATAACTTCACCCGCAAGTCCGCTACTCGCAATGCCAACATTTCGCTTCTGCTCATTTTGTTACGTTACTTTACAATTAATTACACGATTAATTATTTTTCAAAATCTGCCGACTCGGCCAAATGCCGACGTCAACACGCAAGATCAATGTTAAACTAAACTTATGTTAACTCATTCTTAACCTTAACAGTGCATACACATTTGCGACTGTTAACGATTACACTTAACACAATGTTAGTTATTCTGTTAATATTTTTCTGCATCCCTCGTAGCGTTCGTCTCACCCCTGGCGTAGAAGAATTTTCGGCAACTCACACCACGACTTCAACACTGCATTTGTCGCCGCTATACCAGATTATACTCACAAACCGCAACTGTTTCCCTCTATTCTCTGTATTCGCACGTCCTCTGCCGCTGCTCTCTTGTCGTCTGCGCCTTGTCCTTCCACCCGCCTCTCGTCTTGATCCGCTCACACAGCAACAACACTCTCGCCACTGCTAATATTGTCTTGTCCTCTGATCGTCTGACCATTTTTATCGCTGCTGGCGCCTCTGCCTCCAACGAATTGCGCCTCTGCTCTAACGGCTTCTCTCGTCGACTCTAATACAGACAGCCTTTGTCGTCGCTCTACCGGACTTTGCCTACAATCCTCAGCTGCTTGCCGTTACTCGTCTGCACACGCACGCCTTTTCTTCTGCACTCTTTAGCGTCGCCTTCCTTCGCCGTTTCCTTGATTCGATATCTCGACGCTTGTAATGCAAAAACGAATTTCACAACTTTTTGTAATTCCGTTTCACTGCATACAGCCTTCTCTTTCACTCGCCTTCAAGTCTTAATGGACTACCGCACTGCACAAATTACGCAATTTTTAAAATCGCACAATGTTCAAGTGAATTGTTTATGTATTGCTTATATTTAGAATCCCGGACGAGCTCCCATTTGTAGTATATGGATATTTATTCCACGTTTATTATTATAATTAGATTTTATTAATATTATTATCGGGTCTTACTAAATAGTACATATTCACTTTAACTTATACGATTACACAATTTTGATGAATTGTTTGCGTACTTTAAGCGCGTGCGTTTTCAACGAGATCTCGGCACCGAATGCTCGCAAAACTCACCCTGTTCTCTCTCTGTTCTCTCACTGTTCTCTCACTGTTCTCTCTCAGTGTCCCGTCTCCCAATAACGGTGACCACTTCGAGTTCCCTTTTCCATACCTACAATTATTATACATTTAATAGTATAGTACCTAGAAGGAGGCTGTAAGCTGCCTATAAATTCAACAGCTATCGGCACAGCTTCTTCAGTCTTGTGTGATCTGTGCTCATTTTAAATACTTAAATATTCAGAACAGAATGTTATTTCAATTAATTTGCACTGTGTTCCTTTTGTGCACCTATGTGCTTAAAAGCGCAGTGGAGTGTGCTCCTGAAGATTTTGAACTGCGGAACTTTACCATTAATTAGATCAGAGAAGGCAAAGCGCATTGCTGAATGAAATTGTGAGTAAACTTATTGCGACAATTAAGTTTCCCAGCAGCTGTGAAAATGTACCGTCGAATTGATATTCATCAAATCGTCGTGCCCAGCTATAGTCTGGATCCGTAGTTAGGGAAGGATGAGGAAACATAGGGCGGAGGTTGGGCAATACAAAACAATCATCATCAAAAAAAACAAGTAAGAAAGCTGTAGTCGAGTTGTCTCGACTACCCTTAACCCAGTTGTTAAATTTTTTCCAGTTTTATTGGAAAATTTGCCTTTAAGTCGATTTACACTCAAATGTTCAGTTCTAAAAGTACATTTCTTACAGAGTATTTTTACTCAAAAGTGAAACTGAAAATATATTTCCGACCACAACTTTGTAGTTTCTTATTCGATCTTAATTGAATTCTTGCAATAGACAGAGGTTTTTTGTACTATTAATGGATTATTTAGTTGAAGCGGCAATTATTGGTTGTTAGCAAGTTTCTTGTGCTCGAAATGCGAGAGATGTGTGTGGCATGAGTTGCGCAAGGGATCCGCAAGTGGATGCAACAAAAGATAGACTGACTGACAGATTGACTAACTTATAGACTGAATGACTACCTGACTAACTGACTGACTGTCATCAACTTAAAACAAGTAAGACGCAGTAGTCGAGTTAACTCGACAACGATATACCCATAACCCAGTTGTTAAATATATTCTAGTTTCCCTTTAAGATGATTTGCACTCAAATGCCCGCACTGAATGGCTACAAACACGTGCATATACGTACATGCATACACACATACACACGTACATGAAAGAGTAGTTATCGGGGTTCTGCAGAATACACACAAATATATTGACGCTAGCGTCGATTATCATGCCATCTCTTTCTCTCACATGCGCTCGCCTATTTATATGTATACAGAAAATGCTTGCGGCTGCTGATATAAATGAGATCAACATGAGAATATATTTTCGACTATAACTTTGGTCTTTCTTGTCCGATCGTAATGAAATTTCGACAATTGATCCATAATATGTATATGTATGTTATGTATAAAGAAGCCTCTGCCTCCTAAATTGTGGCATTTATTGCTATCGGAAATCTAAATGTATCGATAATTCAGAAACTGAGGTGGTTATCGATCAAATAAAGCAAACTTGATCTGCGCCTGGTACACGAGAACTTATATTCCAAATTTGAAGTCGCTAGCTCTTATAGTCTCTGAGATCCGCGTGTTCATACAGACGGACAGACGGACAGGGCTATATCGACTCGGCTGTTGATCCTGATCAAGAATATATATACTTTATGGGGTCGGAGATGCTTCCTTCTGCCTGTTACATACATTTGCACAAAACCATTATACCCTTTTTACCCATTTTTAATGGGTTAAGGGTATACAAATTTAATTACAGTGTGACGATGTGCGCAAGCTGGACAAACAATTTCCGTCGTTCGACTTTGGGAAAGTATATTGGGGAAATTCTTTAGAACTTTAAGAAATCTATTTTGCCCATTCTAAGAAGTAAATTTGACAGAGGTAGAATGACGATGTTGATGCTCAGGGCTGGACAAATATTATGCGTGGTGCCACTTGGGGAAGCGACATTGAGCGAATTCTTTAAAACCGGACTTTACCTTGATCTTCAACGCGAATGTGATAAGAAACACGCGTTAAGCTGACAAAGAAGCGTGCGAGTCATTATCATTAAAGAATATATATATTTAAATGTTTCTTGCAAAAATACTAAAATATTATATATATTATATATTATATAGAAGCAAGCTGAAAGCTGCCTATAAATTCCACAGCTTGCAACTCAGTTTCTTCAGTCTTCTCTGATCAGTGCTCATTAAAAATACTTAAATATTCCGAACAAAATGTTTCAGTTTATTTGCACTGTGTTTTTAATTTTTATTGCTGTACAAAAAAGTGGAGGGGATAATGTTCAAAGAGATGAGGAACAATTATATTTAGTTCTTGAAAATGCGGACAAAACCGAAATACGTCTTCAGGTCAAAGATATATGCAGCAAAGTTGAGCAGGCGCACCTCGAAGAGATTAGGTTTGTCTTGGAAATTTTGATTGCATTTTGAAAAGATTTCAAAGATTTCTTCACAGATCAGAACTGTCTAGTCAGAGAGAATTACGCAGCGCGCTGATGGGTAAACTAGAAGAAACAACAACAGAAAAGATTCGTCAAAGCGAGTTGCTGAATGATGTGATGGGAAAACTTAAAGATTTGAATGAGAAATTCAATAAAGAAAGTTCGGAGAGGAAAATCGAGCAGAATCATCAGAGCAAGGTGCAGAATGATGTGATAACTAAACTTGATCAGTTGAATGATAAATTCAATAACGTAAGTTTGGAGAACAATATCGAGCAAAAAAGACAGAGCGAATTAGTGAATGAGAAGATGGGTAAATTGCAGAATGATGTGATGGGAAAACTTAAAGATTTCAATGAGAAATTCAATAAAGAAAGTTCGGAGAGGAAAATCGAGCAGAATCATCAGAGCAAGGTGCAGAATGATGTGACAACTAAACTTGATCAGTTGAATGATAAATTCAATAACGTAAGTTTGGAGAACAATATCGAGCAGAAAAGGCAGAGCGAATTAGTGAATGAGAAGATGGGTAAATTGCAGAATGATGTGATGGGAAAACTTAAAGATTTCAATGAGAAATTCAATAAAGAAAGTTCGGAGAGGAAAATCGAGCAGAATCATCAGAGCAAGGTGCAGAATGATGTGATTAACAAACTTGATCAGTTGAATGATAAATTCAATAACGTAAGTTTGGAGAACAATATCGAGCAGAAAAGACAGAGCGAATTAGTGAATGAGAAGATGGGTAAATTGCAGAATGATGTGATAAGTAAACTTGATCAGTTGAACGAGAAACATAATAGGTTGGAGACTAAAATTATATCTGAAAAGAGCAGGCAGAGCGAATTGCTGAATGAAATTGTGGGTAAACTCAATGAGCCAATTAAGTTTCCCAGCAGCTGTGAAAATGTGCCGGCTGTGAATCGTCGTAGTGGTATTCAGAAGATCGTCGTGCCCAGGTATAGTCTGGATCCGTTTAACGTTAGTTGTGATGAGGAAACACAGGGCGGAGGTTGGACAACTGTGCTGAGGCGTCAAGACGGAAGTGTGGATTTTTTTCGGTTCTGGAATGGATACAAACATGGCTTTGGCAATTTATCTGGCGAGTTCTTCATTGGTCTCGAAAAACTTCATTTCATGACCAAAGCTGAAGATCAAGAATTACTCATAACCATGGTGCACCCAAACGGAACACATGCGTTTGCAAAATATGATCGATTTGCTATCGATGGAGAAAATGAAGCTTACAAACTGAGCTCATTGGGAAAATACTCTGGAGATACGGGCGATTCTTTGGAAAGACATTTGGGTAAAAAGTTCAGCTCACGAGATAATGACAACGATGACAGGAATGATATCAATTGTGCTGAATGGAGTACGGGCGGTTGGTGGTACGATATTTGCCATGACAGGTAATATATGCAATCAGTTTTTATTAGTGAGCAATTGTCTTTTAAATTATTTTTATATGTGACAGCAATCTGATGGGAAAGTATGCTGAAACTCAACCTTTCAAGGGCATTCATTGGTATCACTTCACTGGTTCCTTTGTTTCACTAAAACGTGTTGAGATGATGATAAGGCAGAGAAGGGATTGAAATATTATCTGAATACCTTGAAAATATATTTGTTTATGTAATCTACAATAAGATGCTTTTGATTTCAGTGGAAGGTATATCAAAAGTTAACATAGCTCTAAAAGTTGTATATTGAAAGTTATGTTTAATCCATTTATTCCAGATTAAATAATATTGGATAAAGTTTGATGTCATCTTATTTCTAATTTTTAATAGTACATTCAGACCAGATACGCATTGCAATAAATTGTGTTATTCAAAATATATTCCTAACAATGTCATTTACTCTCCTAAAGACTTTGTAGGATGCAGTAATAATTAATTCTCAATTCACTTATAAATACAGCTACATCAGTAATGGAAGTCCACATATACATTATATATTCCTTATCACTCGCGCGTCGGTAGTCAGATGTATATAGATTTGTTTATTGGTTCAGTACATGACAATATCAACAAGTAAGAAAGCTCTACTAGGAGTTACCCTTTAGCAAAACTTTTCATAAAATAAAACGTAGATGACTTAGATGCATGCTAACTAATAATATATATACTATATATACTATATATATGTGGGATATGGGTTATTTAATTCCACGTTTATTATTATATTTAGAGTTTATTAATATTATTATCGGGTCTTACTAAATAGTACATATTCACTTTAACTTATACGATTACACAATTTAGATGAATTGTTTGCGTACTTTATGCGCGTGCGTTTCCAACGAGATCTCGGCACCGAATGCTCGCAAAACTCACTCACATTCTCTCTCTGTTCTCTCTCTGTGTCCCGTCTCTCAATAACGGTGACCACTTTGAGGTCCCTTTTGTTCCTGACGTTCCGTTTTTTTTTTCCATTCCTACATTCGGCCCTCCTGACCTAGGATTCGCCCTGAACTCCTTCATATACTCTGCCACAGTTGATATTCGGCTCGGCCCTTCTTTAATTTCAACTCTTTCAACTTCCAACCTACCAAGGGATAACGATCTGTATGGAATGCACTTAACAACTTTTCTTTTCTTTCTTTTCCGATCAGAGGATCTTTTCGCAACTTTAATTAAAAACTGATTCACGTAGTCCCCATATCCTCTGTTCTCGACCATATTTCCTATCTCTTCTGTCACTTGCCCTTCATCCTTTAGCAGCACACTTTCTGACAACACGGATTCACACTTTTGCACGTACATAGACCATATAGTTACTCGCGGGTACTCTTTCTTCTTCACGGTATTTAGCTCAATGATATTTTCTGTCCGCCGGTGCTTAGTTGTTTCCATCTACAGTATTCTGTTCGCAATTTGCTAAACACTTCTTTGCATTGCCTGCCTGACTGTGATTCAAATCATTCAGAGTAACATCACACATGTCTTCACTCTGCTCTGAAGTAAGCATACACATATCTTTACCCTCATTCTGCAGTTCCGAGCAAGAACCATGCTCTTTCTGACTATTGTGTATATTTCTGTTGACCGCAGGCACTTTCACAACTTTGCGTACAAACTCTATTCCATTCATGGACACTCTCAGGTCGACATCCTTTAGAATTGTCCTACCCAAAATGGCGTCAAACATTATATCTTCATCGGCAACAACATGAAACTCGACTTCCATATCAATGTGCACAAAGGTTATAAAACTGCCATATGTCATAATTTGAGCCTTTCCAATTCCTGTCACGCATTTTGAACTACCTGTCAAGACACTGTTTTCAAATTTAAAGAACACCTTTCTACGCATAAAGCAAAGATCTGCTCCTGTATCCACCCGTGCTTTAAAACTAACTTTGAACCATTTTCAATTCCCATGGAACAAAAGATAGACTGACTGACTGATTGAATAACTTACTGAGTGATTGATTATGCGTCGTTCGACTTTGGGAAAGTATATTGGGGAAATTCTTTAGAACTTTAAGAAATCTGTTTTGCCCATTCTCAGAAGTAAATTTGACAGTGGTAGAATGACGATGTTGATGCTCAGGGCTGGACAAGTATTATGCGTGGTGCCACTTGGGGAAGCGACATTGAGCGAATTCTTTAAAACCGGACTTTACCTTGATCTTCAACGCGAATGTGATAAGAAACACGCGTTAAGCTGACAAAGAAGCGTGCGAGTCATTATCATTAAAGAATATATATATTTAAATGTTTCTTGGCAAAATACTAAAATATTATATATTATATATTATATAGAAGCAAGCTGAAAGCTGCCTATAAATTCAACAGCTTGCAACTCAGTTTCTTCAGTCTTCTCTGATCAGTGCTCATTAAAAATACTTAAATATTCCGAACAAAATGTTTCAGTTTATTTGCACTGTGTTTTTAATTTTTATTGCTGTACAAAAAAGTGGAGGGGATAATGTTCAAAGAGATGAGGAACAATTATATTTAGTTCTTGAAAATGCGGACAAAACCGAAATACGTCTTCAGGTCAAAGATATATGCAGCAAAGTTGAGCAGGCGCACCTCGAAGAGATTAGGTTTGTCTTGGAAATTTTGATTGTATTTTGAAAAGATTTCAAAGATTTCTTCACAGATCAGAACTGTCTAGTCAGAGAGAATTACGCAGCGCGCTGATGGGTAAACTAGAAGAAACCACATCAGAAAAGATTCGTCAAAACGAGTTGCTGAATGATGTGATGGGAAAACTTAAAGATTTGAATGAGAAATTTAATATAGAAAGTTTAGAAAGGAAAATCGAGCACAGAAGGCAGAGCGAATTGCAGAATGAGACGAATGGTAAACTCTACTCGTCGATAACTGAGCAGAATCGTCAGAGCGAATTAGTGAATGAGAAGATGGGTAAATTGCAGAATGATGTGATGGGAAAACTTAAAGATTTGAATGAGAAATTCAATAAAGAAAGTTCGGAGAGGAACATCGAGCAGAATCGTCAGAGCAAGGTGCAGAATGATGTGATAACTAAACTTGATCAGTTGAATGATAAATTCAATAACGTAAGTTTGGAGAACAATATCGAGCAGAAAAGGCAGAGCGAATTAGTGAATGAGAAGATGGGTAAATTGCAGAATGATGTGATGGGAAAACTTAAAGATTTGAATGAGAAATTCAATAAAGAAAGTTCGGAGAGGAAAATCGAGCAGAATAATCAGAGCAAGGTGCAGAATGATGTGATAACTAAACTTGATCAGTTCAATGAGAAATTCAATAGTTTGGAGAGTAAACTCATATCTGAGCAGAGCAGGCAGAGCGAAGTGCTGAATGAAATTGTGGGTAAACTCAATGAGCCAATTAAGTTTCCCAGCAGCTGTGCAGAGGCTACAGCTCGTAACATTTATCAGATCGTCGTGCCCAGCTTTAGTCTGGATCCGTTTAAAGTTATTTGCAATGAGGAAACACAGGGCGGAGGTTGGACAACTGTGCTGAGGCGTCAGGATGGAAGTGTGGATTTCTTTCGGTTCTGGAATGACTACAAGAATGGTTTTGGCAATTTATTTGGGGAGTTCTTCATTGGTCTTGACAAACTTCATTTCATGACCAAAGCTGAAGATCAAGAATTACTCATAACCATGGTGCACCCAAACGGAAAACATGCGTTTGCAAAATATGATCGATTTGCAATCGATGGAGAAAATGAAGCTTACAAACTGAGCTCATTGGGAGAATACTCTGGAGATGCGACCGATTCTTTGGTATATCATTTGGGTAAAAAGTTCAGCTCACGAGATAATGACAACGATGATTGGATTGGTGGTAATTGTGCTGAAGACCGTAAGGGCGGTTGGTGGTACTCTTATTGCCATACCAGGTAATATATGCAATCAGTTTTTATTAGTGAGCAATTGTCTTTTAATATATTTTTATATTTCACAGCAATCTGATGGGAAAGTATGATGAAACCGAATCTGACAAGGGCATTTTTTGGGTTCACTTCACGGGTTGGCGTGCTTCACTAAAACGTGTTGAGATGATGATACGGCCGAGAAGGGATTGAAATAGTATCTGAATACCTTAAAAATATGTTTTTTATATAATTTACAATAAGATGCTCTTGGATCCAATGCAATGTATATAAAAAATTAACATAGTTCTAAAAGTTGTATATTTAAAATTATATTTAATCCTTTGTTCCACATTAAATAATATTGAATAAAGTTTGATGTCATCTTATTTCTAGTTTTTAATAGTACATTCAGACCAGATACGCATTGCAATAAATTGTGTTATTCAAAATATATTCTTAACAATATCAATGACTCGCCGGAAGACTTTGTAAGATGCAATAATAATTAATTCTCAATTTACTTATAAATACAGCTACATCAGTAATGGAAGTCCCTATATATATTGTATATTCCTTATCACTCGCGCGTCGGTAGTCAGATGTATATAGATTTGTTTATTGGTTCAGTACATGACAATATCAACAAGTAAGAAAGCTCGACTAGGAGTTACCCTTTAGCAAGACTTTTCATAAAATAAAACACAGACGACTTAGATGCATGCTAACTTATAATATAAGTATATACTATATGGGGATCTTAGTTTATTTGCACTGTGTTCGGAGATGCTTCCTTCCGACTGTTATATACATTTGCACAACACCAGTATACCCCTTTTACTCATTTTTAATGGTTTCAGGGTATAATAATTTAGAATCTATCTATAAGAAATTTGAGACTATTAAAGATATATACATCAACTATGCTGTATAGTTTATAGATATGATCTATACTGAGATAAATTATAGTATTTTTTTGCCAAATCTAAAGCATTTTCATTAAATCCAAGAACAGAATATGCTATATTATGTTTTTGGGAGCTACAAATTGCTCAACACTTAGGAAAAACACACACTAAAATCGAGTTGCATCAATCGGCTTAGTTGCAGTTGCATTTACAGCTTGCCACACTTACAGCTTAAGCAGTATCCCGCAGTCGATCAAGCTCCATCCACAGCACTCGTATCGGTTTCGGACACACTTTATGGCCCGGCAATGGCCCAAAAGGGCTGTGCTGTGTTGACTTCAATTAAAATAAATTAAATTGCTCAACCCCCAACCCCCGACCCCCCACAAAAAAAAAAGAAGAAGAAGAAAGTTGGGTCGAAACTCGTAAAAGTGTTAAACGCATTAAATGACCGCTTGGCCATCGATAAATATTGCAGCACGCATTTATTTATGAACAACAATAACTTTTCAAGTATTTAATTTAGCTTAAATCTCACTAAATACAATACGGTTACGTCCCCCTTTTATTATGCACGCTTCCCCCCCCCCCCCCCCTCAGATTTTAGCGGTTTTTGTTTCTTCACAGAGAGAAAATGTCAAAACCGAAAATTGTCAAATGCACAGAATTTTATGCGCCAAACATTTATGTTGATGCGGTTGCAAAGTTTTTTAATTACATTTGACGCAAACAGCCACCCACTCACCCCCTGCCGTAGCGCTCCCCCTTCTACCAAGTCATGCTTTTCATTTTGACACACCATAGAAAATATTTATACATATTTATGTGTGTGGAAAACTCATTTAATTTTGCCAACAATTTGGAAATGATAACAAATACAGTTTCATCTCAGCATGAAAATATTTTTTCTCACATTATAAAATGGGTTTATTTGAGCACAAAATATATATATATATATATTTATATATATATATGTATTAGTATGCATGATTATTATTTAGATATTGCTTACACACACTTTATGCATAGGTTCCCATTAAGTTTGAGTTGCCTTGGCAACCCTCACAGTTCCACGCCCACTCAGCCCACTTGTCAAGTGCTTGTCAATCATCCATCAGAGTGAGTGGAAACTCTTTTGCAAAACTTGGCTACTTATCTAAAATGTGGTTTAGGAATGCACACAAAAACAAAAACAAAAAGGAAAACGGAAAACGGAAAACAAAAAGGAAAACGAAAACTAATTGCTGAAAGGGCGCTCCTTAAGCAGTGTAGATTATGTAAAGCCTAGCTGAATGACAGCCTTATACTACCATATATCCTATCTCTAACCCTGAATCATAAAAATGTTTAGACAACTCACACACACACACACACACACTCGAACACACGCACACACACACAAGACGAGCTCATCATTCATTTGAGCGAGTAAACATGGCCAAATGGAGAAAGTGGCTGCTTAATGTTATCAGTCGCTTGCGATCTAATGTGACCCAAATATATATACATATATATATATGTTTATAGAGGAGGAGGTGTGGCAGATGTAGGCATATATAATATATATAAGCTGGGCTGCTGACCAAGCCAAAAGGCAAACAAAATTTAAAGCAATCTCATTCGAGCTTACTTAGCAAGTAGGTCGCTTGATTAGCCTGGATTATGGCCAAGAAAGCAGGCAAAATTGTAATGTAGATTATTGTTTAAGGCTTTGCACTGGTTACAAGAGAGAAAGAGAAAGAGAGAGAGATAAAGAGAGAGGAAATAAATTAGAAATTAAATTTTAACATATTCAGTTTGGATGAAAATTGAAAGACACTTAAACACTGGTAGGAAATAGTCTAAATATTTCAATACCATAACTTAATCAAAACTAAACTGAAAGCTCTAAATAAAATCTCTAAATCAATACTATATTTAATATATTTGAGTATTTGAAAATGCGATCATATTGAGCTCAATATGAATACTACATTAAAATACAAATTTTATGATTGAGGGTCTACCACAAAAAATAGCTGTGGAAGCGCACTTAAATTTTTCACTAGATTCATTAGAATTCATGTTAGAAAAAGTCCGATTCATAATAAATAATAATATATAAACAGAAACACAAGCTAGCATTTTTGATTGTAATCTTAATATACTATATATAATTGTATACAATGGAAGATGAATTTCGCACAATAAATATAGAAATATTGATCAAATCAAACTATCAAAATTACCGACAAATTGCACTAAATAGTTTAGTCAATTCAGTAAAATAATAAAATAATTGCAGTCAAAAGCAATAAAAAAAATGATGATTGCTCTTGCAATTATTATTATTAAAAAAAATAATGCATTCAACAGTTGCAGTTTCATTTTTTTTAAACTCTAAAATTAAGTTAAATAATCATATAAAAGAGGAACGCACAGTTTCAGCTGAGAACAGACAGAGGAGCAAAGAGCTGAGGAGATCATCAAACAATTCTCAATGAAATTTACTCTAGTAATTCTGCTTGCCGCGTTGTCAGTTTCCCTGGCCGTGGATGTAAGTATCGGTTTATTGAATACTTTTGCTATATATATTAACTGACGATGTCTGCCACAGCTGACAGAGGAGCAGAAGACAATGATTCGCACGAGTATCGAGCAATGCTTGCAGGAGGAGGGCATCACCAAGGAACAGGCGATTAAGATGCACAATGACAACCTGGAGGATGTCGATGACAAGTTCAAGTGCTTCATCAACTGTGGCTTGGAGAAGTTTGGCATCATAACCGATGGCCAGATCAATAGGGATGCGGTGCTGCAGCTGCTCACTCCCATCGATGGTGCTGATAGAGTGAATGACCTTATATCCAATTGTGAAGCCATCAAAGGTGCCGACAAGTGCGATACCGGGTTCCAGATACACCAATGCTTCCGAAAGACACGCCTTGCAATCGTCTAACTTTTAAGGTGATCCCATTTTTCTTCAATAAAGCTCTGAGTATTTAAAAAAAAAACCAAGCGAAACTGCAACTATAATTTTTCTATATTTATGAATTATACAAATTTTATACTTAATGAAAATTGTAACTGTAGTCGGCGTTTAAGAGGACGTCAAAAATAACTGCTTCGATTTTACTAATTTTTCCAAGCTTTATTATTTATTGGAAAACGATTTTGAACGCAACTTAAAATCAAAAACACTAAATTTGTTGTAATCAAAATTTATAAAAATGTTGAAAGCGAACAAAGTGGAACAACTGAAATGTCTTAAAAATGTACTAAAATCATCGCAGATATATCGAAACTGTTATCGGAAATCAGCAACTGGAAAACGAACCATATTCGATGTTGAGAATATCAAAGATTTCGAGAAGAATGTGAAGCGTTGTGAAAAGCCGGTGGTTGTCGATTTCCATGCCAGGTACATATATAGCTATATAGCTATAATCGATAACACACTTAACAGATTTTAATCGAAAACGAATTGATTTTTTTTTTTTAGCTGGTGCACACCATGCAAGGCACTTGCGCCCCGTGTTGCAAGCATTGTGTCGGAGCAGAGGGGCGGCATACATTTGGCCCGTGTCGATATCGATGAACTGACGGAGCTGGCGCTGGACTACCAGGTGGGCTCGGTGCCATCGCTGCTGGTGATGCACAACGGCAAGGTGCTGAACCGAATGGTGGGTCTCCAGACATCCGAGTACATCCGCGAGTGGCTCGGCCGGGTGATCAATACTTGTGCACCAGATTATTCATTTATTAAGAAATAAATTCTTTCGTTTATTTGTTGTTGTTTTTTTTTTGTTTTATTTTCATTATACAAACAAACGAATAAACACGTTTTTAATTAATTTTCATGCATTTGATACAAGCTCCGACCGTCTGGCGATTTACTTCTGCAAATATCGCTCACCGGCAATTCAAAGTGCAAACAAAGTCTCATTCTCATCTCGGCTCAGCTCCAGCTCCAGCTCCAGCTTCAGCTCTAGCTCCAGCTCCAGCTGAGCTCAACTCATTCTCATGTCTTTTGTCTCCTGTCTCTTCTGTCGCTTGTGTCTCTTGATTCTCTCACTCGTTCGTCTGGTTTTCAAACAATTTGCGAATCAGCGTCAGAGTTGGGTGAACCAACAACAACAACAACAAAAACAATGGGCGAAACTCGTGTATCTCAATTGTTTGTTTATTTGCTAGCCAAAAACAACAAAGATACTGAAACTCCCCCCATCATCATCAACATCATCGTCATCATCGCTTTATCTATCCATCCATTTATCTATATGTATATTCATCTCCATCACAATATATATATCTATGTGTGTGTCTAACAATCTCTATTTGCTTTTACTGGTTATGTGCGCCACTGTGTCCTGGTGTCGTGGTGTCCTGGTGTCCTGGTGTCCTGTTGCTTGGGGAATACTCTCTAATTGATTTTGCTAATGTTGCTTTTTAATGAAGTGTCAAATGTGTTACTTGGTTTGGTTTGCGTTTTAGTTTGAGTGGCGGACTTACGGTTTATCGGTCTTAAGCATCGAGCTTCTCTCCAAATGCATTCGAGTTGCTGCCACCGAACAATGGCTGAACAAATATTGCTATTAAAATCTTGTGCTCCCCAAGGGGGGAGCATTGCAAATGCAACTCAAGCTGATGGAACGCATTAAGCCACTTTAAGCAAGTTGTTCTTATGAAATGTTAAACTAACAAATAGTTGCTTTACCTAAAAATACAGGTTGCAGATTAAAAAAAAACAAAAACATTTACAATATGTACACAATTTTGATACATTTAATTGTATATTTTACTATATTATGTCATTTAATTGAAGCATAGCAAAAGATTAAAGAATCTGTTATCTAATACTACAAAAGAATACAGTATTTATAGCTATCTGTATTGTTCTATTTATCTATAAATAAATAATCAAATAAAATAAATAAGTTAAATATAATCTTATCTCACTTATTAAAATATATAAATATATCCAATATATATACACCATATAGCATTCGATTCTATAAATAGGCACTGCAATAAATGCATTCAACGTGCAAATTGTGTTTGAGCAGCTTTTTGAACTGACAGCATTCACGTCGGCCCATTAGCTCAGCTGGCTAGAGCGTCGTGCTAATAACGCGAAGGTCGCGGGTTCGATCCCCTCATGGGCCATGATTTAATTTTTTTATTTTTACAATTTGTAATAATTCTTGCAACATTGAATTACTCTTGTTGTAAGTAGAAATCTAAAATCTTTGATATTTGCATAACTGTATTGCTCTTTAAACCCTATTATTCGCACAGCTACCAAATCTTTAACTGAATTCTCAAAATGTATATAGACACAGCCCGCATTCCAATTGTGACAGACTAATCCTTAACCCTTTTGCCACCCACACACACACAAGCGCATTACCATAACCATTTTGGTAGCTGATTGAAAAAAGGGGGTGGTCTCCACAAAATGGAAATTATGAAGTAAAAGTGTTGAACAGTTGCCAAAACTGTTCAAAAAGATACATTTCCCATTGCTTTCGGGTTTTTTGGTTTTTTGGCCGAGCAAACTGTTTGTGCTGGGCCCACAAAATAGATGTGCCGCAATGTAATTGAGTATTTGTATTCAATTAAGACTTATTTCAATATTTGCATTCAACGACAACGACGACAACGACAGCGACAACGGTTGCATGCAACACAGTCCAGACACTCAACAGACGACACTCCATGTTGTGTTGTTGCCCAGTGTGTAAATCCCTTCTTCTCCATATGCTGCGAACATAATTTGCTGAAACGAAACTTGAACAAACAGAAGGGGGCTGTTGGTGGACAGCGACATCAGCAGGAGCAGCAGCAGCCGGAGCAACAGCAGCCGGAGCAGCAGCAGCAGCAGCCAAATCGCTCTGCTTTGAAGTGGCTAGGCAAAAGGGGGGGATGCCGGATGTGGGGGAATGGTTACATCATGTGTGCAAACTGTCTGAATTTGACAGCCCGCATAAAGCAAGCAGCAGACAAACTGTTCTGGCTAGGTAAACAGGTAAGTGAGAGGGGCGTGGCTACACTCCAAAAAAAAGAAGCAGAAAAAAAAAGAATTTCCAATTTTCCAAAATAAAAAAATAATTTTGGCAACATTTATTTTAATGCACAAACGATAGAAACAATTTCTAAGTTTAGTTTAATTTTCTAAATTGAAGCATAATTTTTTTTTCACAGTGCATAAATGCATTGCTCATAGTGGGCATGTGTTGTGCGTACTGTGTGTGTGTTAGTGAGTGTGTGTATTTGTTGTTGTCCTCTGACACAAAATGCAACAAATATTAATTTTTATTATGCAAACATTGCTTTAATTACATTATTTTTGTGTATGGACCAGCGAACAAACCAACTTGACGTGTGCGTCTGTGTGTGTGTGTGTGTGTGTGTGTCTGTGTGTGTGTGGTTAACTAACCCCCACTCCCCCACTTTGTGTGTGAGTGTGTGTATGATCAATCACTGGAAAATTGGATTTTCATATGAGCCGTTTGTGTGCCTGTGCGGCGCTTATGCAATTTTCCGTGGCCGTGGCAATAGCCTTGTGGCAGTGCGAAAATCAATCGGTTGCCAACGTTTCAACCGGATACATCCTTGTAACCCGCCCCGCACAAACTTAATCAGCAACCAATGAATTGGTCAATAATTTTTAAATACAAATCAAGTGTTAACTGCGCCGCTTTCTGCCCCAGCATCCTCCAATGGCAAATTGTGGAAAGTGTGGAAAGTAAAAGGATATGGTAAAAAGTGTGTGTGCGTGTGTGTGTGTGTGTGTTAAAAAATCATAAAATGACTGATGAATGGAAGCTCAATGGCTTTGTAAGTGTTTAAAGGGGCCTCTTTTGTAGATATGTTTATATAACAGATTGGTTATCGAGTAGTTTACTTTCAGTAATTAAATTACACTTAAAAAATGTCTGCCTTTTTTTTTTAAATTGCGCTCAGATCTGAAGTTTAATATGTATATATCTAAAGTTACTGGGCGTAATGGTAATGTATATTGCTAATGGGTTACTCGGTAGTTCGCCGGCTTGGTAGTCGTATGCGTTGTGGTGGTAGCAGCGTTTCACGTCAATCAGTCGCGGGTTCGAGTCCCGGTGGTGGTGGCATGGTTGTTTGTGTTGTTTGTCCCGTCCTAGTTCTAAGTATATATGTGTCTCTAGTCTAGTCCTGTCAGTACAAAGACAAAAATCCAAGTAGTTAGTCAGTCACGTCAAGTTGTCCAAAAATTCATGTTTTTTTTTTCTTTTAACCTTTCTGTCTAAATCTCTACTTTAAAAAACAAACTGCAATTCAAGTAAGGGCAATTTTTTTATGATGCGGAACCCTAATTGGAAAACCAATTGAAATTCAGAACAGTAAGACTAATATACAAATCCAATTAGACCGACCGATATTATTAGTCTAAACTAAATCAAATACATAGGAACAACATTTTCAGAAACAATTCAACAATAACCAACTTAACATTTTAAGTAATTGATCGGAAATCGGAGCTTTTTATCCATTTAATTTGAGCTCTACATATAAATAGGAATGGGAATAGGAATGCAAATGGAACCACATTAGTTCTTCCTATCACTTAACTCAGGAATAATCTTTCATTAATCCCTCCGATGTGTGATGTTCAGACTTTTGAACACTTTTCGATTTTCGGATTTATAAGCATATTTGGGTGTCGTTCATTTGTCTTTAAGCAAAGCTTCGAATCACAAAAACCGCAAATGTCTCCTAACACTTCACACACACACACACACACACACACACACACACACACACACATACTTACACGGAGAGAGTGGAGGCAACGTGGGATTTTGACACTCAAGCAGATACGGACGGAATTCAGGCGGAACCCTTTTTGCCGGCTAAAACCATTTGGCAATCAATATAAACACACAGCTCAATATATCTGTGTATATAGCTATATCTATATGTATATATGTGTGTAAGTGTTGCACAGTTTTGTGCTTCTGCTGCTTCTTCTTTATATTTTTTTTTGCTGGCCTTAGGCAAGCAGATCCATCTCTCTCCGTCTCGTCCGGCTTCTTTTTTTTGGCCAACGGGCCAAAATGGGCTGCGGCTGCCTGGCGGAAATTCGATTTATTTTCATCAATATTCAATGTCAATGCAACATCTTCTTTGCCAAAAACCAAAAGCGTACAACAGCAATTGCAACAGCAGCTTGGGGCTGCTTGGCCAGCTGGAGGAGGGTTGGTGGGTTGGTCAAGGGGGGGGTTGTTACCATTGCGCCATGGAAATGGACTTTGTGGCTTGAACTTTTTGGGGTTTTCCTATTAAAATTTGATGCGCACGTTTGTCGTTGTCTCATGTCGCTTGCTGCTACCCCTGCACCCCCCCCCCCCTTCCTATCTTTCAGCAGGTGACGTTAGCATTGCCGCAGTTCCCGTTACACACACACACACACACACACTCACTTGTCGTTGCATATTTAAACAAATTTATTTGCAATTTAGTGTTTGCGGTCTCCGAACATTTCCCATTTCAAAAATGTTCTAACTGGGCGGTGTGGTGCGATGCGGTAAAGTGGGCGTGGCACTGACTGTGGCATTGACAGCTCTGCTCCGCTCAACTCAATGCCATTTTAAGTGGCGCGCGAAAATTAATTAAAATTTTGGTATTTATTGACAAATATGCCAATTTTATTGCGATACACAAACCAAAACTGCAAAAGCAAAACGCCCCCAAAAGTGGGAGGCAATTTGAAAGGACCATTGAAAGTAAAATTTATTTGGATGCAAATTACATTAAAAACTATCCAACAAGTGGACTTGGTTTACTCGCACATTTTCAAGTTGCAAATAATGCCAGTCATTATGAAAATGTATGAAATAAATGAGAAATGTTGGTACTTTGTTTGTCTCTGAAAAATTTAATTCAGTTAATTAAAT